>VCCN01000986.1:9536786-9553104 GCA_006491835.1 Architeuthis dux
ACCACTTATAATTACCATTCCCCATAACGCATCTAAGAAACGAGCCCCATGTATTGGGTGACCCACCAATCATTGTAACTGATCTTAATATAGAAATGTACTGCAAATAAAAGAAAAACAGTGCATGTTGGTTGCATTCAATATAATGGCATTGTCTTTCATGTGTCTAGATACATGTCATCCGTCAATGTGTCTACACTTCTGATATGTAATATATAGTTCATGCTGTAACATAATGCGTGTACCTGTCAGTTGCTCGGTAACAGAAAAGGACTTTGTTGACAAAGTCTATTTAGTGTGTATTCACTTCGAATAAGACACAGTTCTTCGTTGTTGTTTTTTGGCAAACTGATTTCCTGTCGTCCGCTTGACAGTATACTTCTGATTGGCCGAGCACTGGTCATGTGATCGGTATCTCTTTGGTTTCTCACGTAATAACACATCTATCAACTAAGGTGCACTAGCTTGTCAGTCGTTACCGTTTAACTCGGAAACAGAGAATCCCCAAATATTTGTCAGCCGAAGCTAAGTGATAAAATCAATTATGATGAAAATATTTATCCGAATAACTTGTGGAATCATGGGAATGATTTATATCAAAATCTAAGACAATGTCTGCTACATCTGGAAATATTGGGGTTTTCTATTTGTGTTGAGTTATTCACTTCCTCTGTTCCGTGTATACGTTTGTATTAAAGTTATTGTCGGATTCTCACCTCCAAACATTCGCACCATATTATGACCTTCCATAGATCTCTCAGTTGAGAATCCTTCTTTGAGCCCACTTTGGGAAAATATCCCCAAAATAGGCCCCACAGGATTCCCGCCTAAAGCCTGGATCGGACATAAATCATTCAAGTTGTCAACACTAGGCTCCAGGATTTTCTGACCAATCAGAGAACAACATTTCGCGATATAAACAAATGTTTTCACACAATCTTCAGAAGAGCCCTGACTCCCTGTCGGAAAGATATATCTTTCTCTCTCACACACACACACACACACACACACACTCTCTACTCCGGCCGCTAAAAATCATACTCCACCACTATGTTCAGAACCTTTTACTACACTTAACTCTCTTCCCTTTTGTATATTCGTGTATAATACATAGCCATTGTTATATATTTTATATTTTTGCGTTTTTCGTATTTTCATTCATTTCTTGTGGTATTTTGTATTTAATTGTAGGCCAATTTCAACATTCCTTTCTTTCCTTCACCAAGATCCTCTGTCACAGCATCGTGTATACCTCTTTCCTTTACGTCACCACTGACCAGCCATATCATCTCACTGACAACTGTCCCTACGTGACCTACTAGTACACTTGAGGCTTACTTACAACCCCTTACCGACGAATAGGCATATTGCTCATCCCGACCTAATATCAGGCCATAACTTTAAGTGTAGCTAGGAAACGTATATACGATCATTTATCCTCATGGAGTCGGATAAATACTTTTTCTCCTCAACAAATATATACACTTCCCAGCTACATTAGCTTAATATGTTACGTGGCAATAATAATGGCGTCATCAATAACAAAGCAGACTGACTACAATTGCGAATGGTCTACGTGGCTAAAATGTCAACCATCGTTTTATAACGGACCAGTGTATTATTGTAATTGAAAACAAGCCAGGAAAGATTAGAGAAATGCAATCCAGTCACAACCATAGCGCTTAAGATCTTGCAAATGATAACAAAGACATCGTTTCCTTCTATTTAATATCATGACAATTTAAATGTCAGTATAAAACCATCGTTAATGGAAACATACTAAGAGTTTTACGATTCCAATCGTGTCAGAAAGGCATTACTTAAGCATGATAAATTAGGATGAAACGGGATCAACGTTGTTCTGAAAAAAGATAACAGGGAGGAAAAAGTAATTGGTTTGAAAAATGATCATATCATCCCCGTAAAATTGAGTTTAGGATTTCCTATTTAATTTTAGTGAGAAAGGTTAATTCGTGCACATTAGTTATTATGTCATGTCTGTTCTCTTTTCCACACTAAACATAGTGTAAAGTTGTTTGGATTTCATCTTGCAGTTTGTAGATAGATAGGTACGTGTGTATATCAAAACGTATCTAGCCAGACACATTGTCATTACCTACATGTTGATAAAAGACGATGCTCAGTATACATAATTACTATTCACCACTACATTAAATGCGTTGGCAGGGAATGGCAGTATATTGGATAACTACGTAGAACAATCTAATATATATATATAGAGAGAGAGAGAGAGAGAGAGAGAGAGAGAGAGATACATAGATAGATAGAATCGCATATTAAGGCATATGGCAAGGGTTGTGACACAAATGATGTTTAATTTATGTAACCCTTAATTACAGGACTATATATCGTCCAATGAGAATTGCCTGAGTAAAAGACTCAGTTATGCTCATATTGTGGAAAAGCAACCGTGTGTTCTCTATCCAAATGTAAGATGGGTTGGATCTATAAAGAATCACCGACAAGAATAGAAGGAAGCGATGTACCTTTCCTCTCTGCACTGCAGATGTTAAGACGAATATGTATCGGGGGAGATGTTCGTTGGACATTGATACGACATTGGTAAAAGGTAATGCGTGACTGCTGTATATTGGTTCATTCTGACTAATCTTCTAAGCTTTGTTGTTTTTGTATTGCAACATTTCGGCCGCTGTTCCTTTTGGCTTTCCAGTGAACCTTTTGACCTAGAATGTATCATTTAACTTAACCAATGGCTCCCATATATCGTCAATATCTATGCTTGGATGGATTTACCATAACGTGTGCCTAATTTTAATATATCTGATTTTCCACTTCGTGGGTTTTTTCTGTCTCATTTGTCCTCTCAGGAAATCTTTTGTCTGCCTCGTTGTTCACTTCCCTGATGACAAAAATACGGTTACCCTAACTTGCTGTTTCAGGTTGGAATGAAAGAAAAGCACGATTTCATTTATTCTAGTCGAATACACTTAATACAAATGACGGGAACTAATTGAAAGGTAGAACAATATTTCTCTGTTTCTCTAGATACGCACACATTGCCCAAAACCCATGGAAACCCCAAGTAACTACTTCTTTCCTTCCGCCCCTTGCACACTAGAATAGTGGGTAATTCGAAGCCACTCTCTATCCTATATGCCTCGACATTTGGCGAACAAGAAAGACAGATACAGTCTGTCTTCCAACCCGTCAGCATGAAGAGATGTGTCCTCTAGGTTCTTTCTATGTCAAGACGCATGAACAAAGCAATATTTAACTAACTGTAGCTAAACCTAGTTGAACCCCAAGGAACAAACAGACCCTGAAGACAAAACAGTAACTCAAAGGTATGGTCTTCCAAAACCGATCACTAAAAAAGAAAGAAATCCACACCTGTAGATATATATGGACCCACCGAATACCGAATACGATGGCGCCAATCTGAATCACTAGCAACGGGTGAGGTAAATAACATTGCAGGCAACGGTATAAGTTATGACAGTATGTCCGACATAATAGCTTGGATAACAATTAGACTAAGCAAACGATACACACTAAAGGTACTCCAGGTCTACGCGCCAACTTCGAACAGTTCTGATAAGATAATAGACCGAGAGACTCATGGGAGACTTTACTGCTAACGTAGTACAATGAAGAGTTGGCTAGTGTAGGAAAAGGCCAGGGAAATGAGAGAGGTGACATGCTAGTAAATCCCTCAGAGAGATACGGTCTCAAGAACTAAAACGGAAAGGTCGAAATTGGACGTAGAAAAGCTCTAACGGCACAGCAAAACATAAAATATGACTGACAAGATCGATAGCATTAAAGCCGTTATAGTTATAAAACAAAAAAGCAGACATAGGGAGCGACCATAACTAAACTAAACTTAGGGAGCGACCATAACCTAACTAACCCTCACTTTAAAACTGAAAGGAATACAATGATTCTTAAGAAGAGCATATGTCTTGATAGAGATAGAGATAGAGAACATTACCAAATTTCAAGTAGCGATAGAGAACATAGTTCAGGCCTTATGGAATAGCGACAGTGACATAGAGGAAAAGAGAAGTAGTCTGACAGATATAAGCAACGAAGAAGCAGAGATGGTAGGCCGTACACATATAGACAAGTATACAAGTAGATACTCTAAAGCAACATTAAAACTAATCAAACAGAATATAACGAAATCAAAAAAGCAGAACCTAACACATTAATGAATAAAAGAACGAGGAAAAAAGAAAGAAAAAAAAGAAAATGTTAACAGAGGCTATCAGAAAGGGGACGAGTTTAGAACACGCCCGATCAGCAGACCATGCCGGGTGCTTGTACTAAAGGATAAACTGGCTAAGTTATCAAACATAGGGACACATTGACAAACGTAACTGAAGAATACTATGAAATCATGTACGCTACAAAAATAATAAATACCACAAACTAATAAGCATATATACACTAGCAGTAGAAGAAATAGTATTTGCACTAAGAAATATGAAACTCGCTGAAGCCCCATGGCATAACGACATCTTGCACAAAGAGCTAGCACAGCTATTCACACATCGCATAAGAGAAAGAAATGTTCCTAAACAACTTTGTCTATGAATAATAATCCTACTACACAATAACGGAGATAAGGATAACATTGGCAACTACCGCCCTATTCCATTATTACCTAGCATATATGAACTATTCACAAAAATACTCACACACAGATTAACAGGCACTCTAGACGAGAAGGCTGGCTTCAGAAGCGGCTACTCAACAATAGATCGCCTACATGCAATACATAAGCTAAAACGAAACTTCCTTAGAATACAACATGCCACTCTGCTTGGCCGCTGTAGATTATGAGAAAGCATTTTACTCGATAGAACACACAACAGTCTTCAACTCAATGCGAGAACAAGATGTTAACTAGAATCACATACACATCACACAACACATATACGAAAATGGCACTGCAATAATTAGACTACATACATATACAAACAAGATAAAGATAGTCAAAGGAGTAAGACAAGGGGATAAAATATCACCTAAACTATTTACAGCGAGCCTTGACAGCATCTTTCGGAAAATTGACTTGGGAGGGGGATAAACATAGATGGAGAATACTTAAGCCACTTAAGATTCGCCGATGACATTTCCATGACGTCGGAAGTATCCGAATAATTAGAAAACATGCTAATTGATCTATATAGGGAAAGTAAAAAAGTAGGCTTAACGAACAACAGAACAGAGTGATGTTCAAGTATAAAGTCCCCAAAAAGGCCATAACAATAGGAGAGACTCTAGAAGAGGTCGATGGTTACATGCGAAATAAAACGACGCATAGCGATAGGTTAGAAAGCATTTGGTATGAATAGAGACATTCTCAAGAGTAACCTATTTTATTCATTGTTATGCTCAATTTAAACAGAGTCGCTACACGTAGCAAAATATTTCCCGTTGCCGAATTATGTCACTATTTTAGTTTTAGTGAAGTAAACATCTCCGGAATATTGGCTCTAAACAAGGGGGGTCGATTAATATGTAATTATACTGCTAAAACAGGTGGCCATGTTTGCATAGTTGGACACAGATAATGTACAACCACTGCATGGACCAGTCTACATACATTGGTGTATTCTGCGTATTTTCTTTGTATTGTCAAGTTCGTTTGAATTTGCAATGGTTGGTACTAGAGATGAAGTGTGCCGAACTCATATCCGGTCAGCCTTTGCTTGCCATCATATTTGCAAATCAATTTGGAATTCGAATTGCAATTTCGTAAATCCTTCCCACGGAAGCCTCTTTGTTCATCCAGTCGCATCCTGCACATACCATTCAATGCTGGCCAATATGAGCGGGGAAATAAATAAGAGGTGCCTTTTAGTTGTATATTATTGCCACCTCCGGCCTCTACCCAATTAATTACTAAACGATGTTTCTGGGCGTATGTATTAACACGCGCCGGAGGCTACACCCAAAGCACCCGTGATGCTATCATTATCCTCATGGTCATCCTTCCTTTACGTCATCATCCTTGTGGCCATGAAGGAATCAAAACCTAGCTGGTCTTGCCAAGTTTCCAAGTTATAATTCCTGGTATGTCAAACAATGTCTTGTAAGAATTGGTTGTATCAGCAGGAATTGGATGGACGTATGTCCCCTTGTAATTGAAACGCTTGCTGCTTTGCTGACAATGCTGCATTTGGGATCAAGCGATTATTGAAGATGTGAATCTCAAAATAATGTTTTCTAAAGAATTCCTTCGTAACAAGTGTATATGCCTGTTTAAAGATTGTGTTGCAGGAAGCAGGGATAGTGTTTATTAGCTTTCTATTTTAATTCAGTTGTAATGAAACTGGAGAGCGCATAATTCCGTCAATGTAAGTGTCACTAAGACGGGACAACCAAGTTACAGATCCCACGCTATGTTATCCAAATTGCAAAACGATATTCCAAAATCCGCCTCAAAATATAATCTATCTTTTTAATGCCCATGTCCCATCCTACCACTGATAACGTTTGAAGATAGTGTGCTAATGATTCCTGCGGGAGGGCGAAACGAATGGACAGAATCCAACCTTACCCGTTCTCCCAGTCCCATTACAAACACAGGGCTTTAATATCCATGGCATCCGTTAGACTGGACTAGCAAGCACTCCCCGGAGAGATGGAATAGAGGAAGAATATGAAATATGCGATGCAAAGCGACATAGTGGTTACGGCAAATGACAAAAACCTTGTGTTAAAACAACACAGATTAAGACAATACTTCTAGGTACGTCTGTAATGATGAAAATATTTCATCTACGAACAGAAAATGGCTCTTAACACAATCACTGCCATACATCACAGATGGGCAGAGGACGTGTTTATTGTGTTGCAATATATGTAGCTCTATACAAAGTGGCAGTGACCATGTTAATATGAAGTATTGGTCATATGTACACATACAAAAAAAGAAATATATATATATATATATATATATGCGCTTATATGGTTGTGTATGCAAACACATTTGTCGTACCCTTATGTCTGAAATATGGTATGATTTGTTACTACGATGCAAATACGTATCTACTGATACATATGTCGGCTACAATCTCCATGCTTCAAATATCTACACAGCATTGATGCATACGTACATACATGCATACACACAAAGCTAACTATTTCCGATTTTCTTAATCTGCACGTATTGGGGAAAAAAGAGCATTGGAATATAATCAATGACTTGCTATATGCTGACAAATTTCCGCATTAACAAAGAAAACAAAACACGAGTGATTGCGCTTTCTTAATTCGATTAGAATCGAATACAAAAATGATCAAGTTGAACATTGTTGATTACCATTCCGACTGATCAAGCGATAAAGAAATTATCACTTTCACATCCGATAGTTGCCGCCGCCTAACTTCATTACAAATAAAATATCAGAACCTCGTCGTTTTCACATAAATGACAGGCACTAATCGACGTTCGCGTAGAATAAGAGACGTGAACATACGCTTTATCCCCTGATGACATGTTTTAATGAGCCCCTTTCGCTGCGGTAAATCTCAGATCTTCACTCGATATTCTTGTGAGGTTTTCATTCTTTCTTTCTTTTCTTTCGGCAATCGTTTATAGATTGTCTGTCATCTATCCGACTAACATCCTAAGATTATATGTCCGGTTTTTGTTGTTCAGCTCTCGTCTTTTTGTTCTGTTCATGTTTGTCTTTATTTATCTGTTCCTGTTCAGTCTTTTCACTGTGTCTCCTCAGTATGCTTGCTGATATCAGTATTACTGACTTCTGGATATCACAACACTTCCCCGAATTCCTAGTTCCGCCAACTGAGCAGCGGTCTGAATATCTGTTGGAATGATAATGCATCTTCTTTAAATAACATAATGCAAAGATGGTTTCTGTTTTATTGTCCATGAATAACTCATATATTTGCATTTCGATGTTTGAGCAGACAGCGTGAATAATGACATTGCCCTAAAAATGTCCCTCTTTTCAATATAAGCTGAATTTATTTTATCTGGCGCTTCGTGTTTAAACGCGAGAGCCCCCACCCTTGCACCATAGTCTCTGCCATCCGGCGTTCACGAACTTGACCGTGAAAGGTTGGCCATACACGGAGTATATTCCAAATGTCAGTTCACCCTTAATAAACATGTTACCAAATAGAATGCTTTGCATTGATTTGACTTGTTATTGCCTACCAGTAAATATACCACCGTTGATATTGCGTCTATATTAACATGCCTATTTGATTTTGTCGATTTTCAAAGATATATGTTAAAATCGAAGGATCATATAGTTATAATGTAATTATCACCGAGCATCTCGTTATAGGATAATCGTTACGATTCCAGTTCCGCAATTTATTATTACTTTAGTAAGTTTGATCTTGACTGGGTGTCCTAAAACATGTGCCTATGCTTAGTAAATACAAGCCGCCTCCCCACGGAGTTTAGTCTGGTAGACCATTCCTAATCTGGTGAGTTCAATATTCAATGGGCGCATCCAACGTGAGGCTTTGTGCCAGACAAAACGAAGCTTAGCATATGCCCATATAAGAGCGCGTATTTGATTTTCAAAGAATGGGTTTTTCAGGAATATGCTGTAAGGGTTCACACTCACTCCAAAACCTTACCGTCGATTAATGTTTTCTGGAAAAAACACCTATTTATATAACATATTTTTCTACTAAACAGGATGTATGCATCACTACAAAAATAATCACACACAGATTAACATGCACTGTAGACGAAAACCAACCAGGTTTCAGAAGCGGCTATTGAACAATAGGTCACCTATATGCAATCCATCAACTAATCGAAACGTCTTTAGAATACTCTGTTTGGCCTTTTTAGATTATGAAAAAAGCATTTTACTCGGTGGAACACACGGCAGTTTGCAACGCAATGCGAGAACAAGGTGTTAACGAGAATTACATACAAATCATCCAAAACATATACGAACATGGCACCGCAACAATTAGACTACATAAAGATACAAACAAGATACAGATAGCAAAAGGAGTAAGACAAGGGGATGCAATATCACATTAAATATTTACAGCAAGTCTTGAAAGCATCTTTCGGAAGACTGACTGGGAGGAGTTGGGAATAAACATAGATGGGGAATAATTAAACCACTTAAGATTCGCCGATGACATTTCCATGACACAAGAAGCATCCGAAGAACTACAATATGAATAAGGAAAGTAATGTAGGCCTAAAGATGAACAACACAAATTAAAAAAATAGTGTTCAACGATAAGGTCTCCAAAAAGGCCAAAACGATAGGAGAGACCCTAGAAGAGGTCCATGAATATATCTACCTAAGGCAAGTAATAAAGCTAGAAAAAGACCATGACTCCGAAATAAAACGACGCATAACCATAGGTTGGAAAACATTTGGTATGGAAAGAGACATTCTGAAGAACACATGGCCAATGTGCTTAAAGCGTAAAGTATACAACGGTTGCATAATACCAGCCCTGACCTACGGACGCGAAACCTGGAAATTAACAAAACGAGCTGAAAACCACAGATCTCCATAATAGAAAAAGGATCAACACGGATCAGAGAGAGGACTAGAGTGAAGGATATGACACAACCAATTAAGCAGCAAACATGGAGACGGGCTGGTCACCTAGCAAGAAGAAATGACACCAGATGGGGGGAAAGACTAACCGATCGGGCCCATTGGACAGACACAAGACGGAGAGACGAGATAGAAAGGTTTGCCGGTAGGACGTGGCAGAGTTTAGCACAAGATAGGTCGTCATGGAAGGAGATGGGGAAGGCCTTTGTCCAACAGTGGACTTATAATGGCTGCTGCTGATGATGATGCTGATGAATAGTAAATTACGAAACCGACTTCCTGTAGCCTTTTCTTAAATAGATTTCTATTTATAAGAAGGTTTTATTACAGAATGTTGCATGCATCAAACTTCTCTAATGTTAGCTTCAACACTGAATTCAGAGAGTCCATTTCATGCATTAAAACAGTAATCAATACATACCCTAGAAAACAATCTAATTTCATCCAGTTAAGATTATTGATTCTAACAACATTCTCCTATAGAACAGGTAATATTCGCGCAGTAATTGGCAACTTGATTTGGGGAATTGAACCGGACACTGCATTGACCACGGGCACCGATACCATTGGCGTATATAATGAACATTGCATGGCAATATCAGGTCAATCTGGAAAGTATCCAGCCATTTGATATTAAATGAAAAATAACCTACATGTTGCAATGGCGCCTTTGTACACCCCATGGGACCTCACACACTTCTGCAAAGTACTATTCCTGGATCCCCCAAAACACCCTCGTGGCGTTCCTTTTAATCTCGTCCACGGTCGGAAATCTCTTTGAGAAAAGCCAGATTACGTTGGTTGATACGCCTCGTTGATGCCATGTTTTGCAAAAAGACACTGCACGAGACGTAAAGAATGGGCAGGCTCAGTCATTGTGAATGCCACGATCACGCAGTACACAGGCACACTCAATAGCGCGTCCCTACTGAATGAGTAACCATGCGGGGAAATATATGTTCGTACGTGCTCAGTAGGGTCTACCATTGCAAAGTTACATGAAGGCTGTGCAACTAGTTCTCGACATATTCAATATGGCTGGATACTTTCCGGACAGACCTTGCATATACGGATAATTTTTATTATTGTTAGTGTTATTATTATTATTATTATTATTATTATTATTATTATTATTATTATTATTATTATTATTATTATTATTATTATTATTATTATTATTATTATTGCTGTTGTTGTTGTTGTTGTTATTCATTCAGTATTTTCATTTTAAAATCTGGATTCGCTTTATTCCCGTCGATAGCTTCAATTCTCGACCGGTTCACGGATCAATTCTGATTCAGTTAAAATGTGTATGTACTGAAGGACGGACTGTGGTTCTAGTAGTTCAACAATTAGGTCGCCTGGTTTGCTCCTCCTAGCCCCTTCCTTCACCCGTCAGGGTGAAGAGGGAACGTCTTCGCTTGTTGACCTGTTGCCTGTCCTTCGGATTCTAAACGGCTCTTGATTTGACAATCACGGCCCCTTAAAAACCACTCCGGTAATCTGATATGGACATTTGGTCACGTACGCCCTGGTAATCTGATATGTGCATTTGTTCCCGTACAACCTAAAAACGCGCGAACACCCGAACACAGAGTGCATTTCGTTACATGGAGTTGGTTATCTATGTGATAGATATATGTTACTTCAATATGAAGCTATTTGAAAACGAAGCCATAACCGATGCACACGGCTCAAAACGAAAACAGAGCAATACTAAAATGTCAGACATATTTATCGTATTATCTGGTTGTATAGCAATTCAGATGTATAATTACTATGGAAGTAAACCATGTATGTTTCATTATGTGTGTTTACCATTTTTTTAAATATAGCCATTGTATGACATATGCTACAGGCCCAGCTCTTGCTTGATCCGGCCCTGCCTATTGGACTGATTATAATACAGTATCAAAAGGATACATCTTGCATAGCATCGCTATCAGAAAGTAGAGCGTTCCTATAAGTCCTTTCGGTAGACGAAATGGCATAATGCAGGTTTGGATGGTGGAAGATACAGGATACGTCGGTGTAGAAGACAGTGTGCGTACTGCCTATATAACGACTCGCTTCAAAACAAACGCTGGACGCTATTTTCACTTTTACACATTTCTCGTAAAAGAGGGTAAATGGCGTTAATATAACTTGAGTGGGGGATATCTTAATTTAAAATCCAGTGAATTTTCAATCCATTTTGTATTATTCTATTTGTGTGGTCGTGTCTGCCATTTTCACACATAACTTCCAAATGCCCAAATCTATTTGGTGATAGAACATTATATGTAAGTATATATTCCTTCTATACTAAGTTAGGAAACAATCCGTATCATATTAGTTGAATATTCTTTTAAGTTTTATACAGTTATGGATTATTTCACTACAGTCTAATTTCATTTCTTAAATGGTGTTTTTCATCTAAAAATCATCAAAAGAAGTCTGGTCCTTTGAATTATTGAATTTCCCTCAAAGCAAATGCATTTTTGTGACTATCAGGAATTGTGTTTACTGCTAGCTTCTCTGCAGACGCCATTTGCAATCTGTCGATCTTACTGGCTGGCAATCAGATCTGTTTCAGAAATGTTCATTTTTTCCCTCTATTCTCATTTTACTAATTTGATAGTACACTAAATGTACTTACCTTCCAGTATTACCAAGTTATTCTTTTTTAAAATGGCACAATCGACTCCTGCCGCGATAAATCTGTTTTGAACCAATATTGAAAACTATCTGTCAAAAATCTATCTATTCTCTTATTCATTATTCATTAGTCTGCACTCCCACCTATCTCACACATGTTGATGTGGTAACGATCGGCGGCAAAACCCGGGAATGTTGTGGGGTCGGGATTGTCAACATCTGCACGGACAATAGTAGCTCGGTCAAGGTCGACGTCCTGGTGGTGCGTGACAAACCACTGGGATTTGACCAGCTAACATAACAGCGTTGGGAGTTGTCGAAATTACGCCAAATGTAGCAATGCCATGTGCGCGGCAATCTCCACGCTCCAAGAGTCTGGACCGCGACTTGGAATTTCCAGGTGCGAAACAAGATGTCCAATCAGATCAGGGACGCATATGAGCAGGGACTCCACACCTGCATCACCATACTGAAAAACGGCTTGGACCCCACACGGGGTTGATTCCGTTGATGGCCGTCGTGCATAACAATGAGAAGGTGCGTCAGCTGATTGACTATCGAGAGATCAACAAGCATGTTGACGCATTCACAGCAAACGCTGACGTCTGTGCGGCAAAACTGCGGGAGTGGCGTCAACAAGGAGATACTGTAGCTCTAATTGATTTGCGGGAGGCGTGCTGCAGGTGCTGTGGCCGTTCCAAACCGTGATGATAAAGGGGAAGCGGTACTGCCTCACAAGATTGGGATTTGGCCTTAACGTGGCGCCCCTGGTCATGAAGTCCATCATCGACGCCGTGCTGTCACAGGAGGAGCTAGTTGAAAGAGTAACGTCGGCGTACATTGACGACATTTAGGTCAATGAAAGCATCATGTCTGCATCGTCGCTCAGGGCGAAATTGGCATACATACAAGACTGGGGGGGGGGTGACACTTTACGCTGGAAGCGGGGGAGCGCGGTTCCAGAAGATCCTGATGGCACGACCCGGCGCAATGGGTTCTCCCTATGTGGGGAAATCGTAGGGCACCTCCCCGGTTGTGGAAGGCTTCGTGCGGCGACCGGAGTCATCAAGCGGGTGGCAAGCTCGGTGAGAAAAGGCTGGGATGTCAAGGTGAAGCAGAACGATCCTGCTCGGGGTGACTGGTGTGTGGATGGGCGGGAACTCAGCGTATGGGTCGACGCATGCTCCCTTGCTGGAAACAGGCGGGACCATGAACAACTCCCAACACATCAACCTGGCAGAACTGGACGCCACGCCGAAGGGCATCAGTTGCGGGCCAAAGTGTTGCATCTGAAAGCTGACTCATTGTCTGTATAACCCTGGCTGTCTGATACCCTGACCGGTAAAACTCGGGTACGCGCCGCAAGCGAGATGCTGGTTCGGAGGAGGTTGGGGACAATTAAGGAGCTAGTCCAGGAGTATGGGCTGTCCATGGACGTGATGCTGGTCGCGTCAAACCAAAACAAAATGACCCGGGTACCGCAGAGGTAGCTCGATATGGCCAAAAAGGATCCTGAACCAGCGCCTCCTCAGTAGTCGATCTGGACTCTGGCCAGATATTGGCCATACACCGTTCGCACGTCCCGGCAGGAAACAACATAGCAGAGCGGTGTCACCGGTGTGTGAAGAGGGTCGCAGTCCAATTGCGGTACTCCATCCAGGAGGCCGTCTACTGGCATAACGTGGCGACGAATGACAACTGGCATCCGACCGCGCCCGCGAACGGGGTTTACACCTACAGGATCAGGGTGAAGGGAATTGACGCGTTGCCGACGCAGGGGTTCTGCGGAGCCTTAACCCAGACAAGGTCTCCCACTTAGGGAATGTTCCCGCTTGGGATGGGGTGCGTCGAGTAGGTAGGATAGTGACGCATCCTCCGACAATGAGTGGGGAATCGTGTTCATCCCAGGTTCGCCAGAATCAGGTGGAGAAGGAACCGTGGAGCCTCACCTGCACACAACGGAAAAAACCATCACCCTGCTTCAGCCGTGATCAATAGATCAGTATGGAGTGTAGTGGATATACTGATAATCCGCTCACCAGACTTACAAAGATACCACGTATCGCGTGTACCCTGTGCATGAAAGGCCGGAAGAGGAAAATATCGAAGACAATAAAGGAACAGCCAGGGCTTTGCTAACAGTCAGTCACGCGGATGTCGGCTAATGGGTTATAAAAGCCACACCTGGTCAGTAGCGGACGAATTAGTTGAACTCATCTCGGCTAGACATTAAGAGGTGACGAAAGAGTTGTAAGAGAGTCAACAAACAACGGAGGCGGTGTCCGATCACAAAGACTACCTTGCGAGTTTGGGTTCCGTGGTGACGTGTGTGCTACCTTTTTGTTACTTGGTGTATTTTCACAACGAACAAATGTCGCTGTACGCAAACTGCATACATCATCAACACAGATACACCTTATAATATAAGGAAAGATTCAATAATGGGTATTTATGGTTCATTAAAAATCTTTCGATTTCAAGATCTATACACATCTCATAATTTTTTTCTTAGTTTAGCTAGTATCATAGAGCCCTAGAAAACACAATTCTAAATGTTGAGAGCTAATACAGGCTTGCGCAACTATAGTAATGACATTAATACCTTCAATTGATGACCCATAATGGCAGCTTCCAAGCGGGCATCTTTCAAAATAGCATCTTTAATGAACAAATTATACCGATCAACCCCTAATACTAGAGTTCTTCAATTATATAAGGAGGAAAATAAACGCTTCGTCGGTAAACAGTGTAAAGTTGTCTGCCTTTTCCCAACAAAAGAAAAGAAAATGTCGATTTGTTTTTTGCCGTTTAGGGAAGTTTATTTCCTTGAATAAAAGAAGCCTGTCTTTTTCGAAATAAACACCAGGCAAAATGAAAGAAAAGCGTAATCTCACAGTGTTTACGACGTAACAACACATATGAACAGGAAATTACAAAAACCTTTCGAAATAAAACATCAATATTACTTTATTTCCAAAAGAACCAGTCAACGGTAGTGGCACATTTTGAAGTGATTCATGAGCCACGGCTGTTGCAACTGAAGTTGGTAGAGAATAAAACTAAATGAGAAAGAAGACAGCGATAGAGAAAATGTAGGAAGGTGTTATAGAAATGGAAACATATGTTGAGAAGATTATAAATATACAGAATGGGGAGGTTTAACAAAGAACAACAAAGAAAAAGAACACCATTGAAAGGGGAAGATGGATAGAAAGTCGGGTTAGACAATATAAAGAAAATTTAAAAAAGAAAAAAGCAAAAGCGATACAACCAGAGACGGGGAATATGCACGATAATATGAAAATGAAAGTCAGTCCAAAGTTGGCTCCCTGTGACCTGGTTTTTCAGAAGAAAGTGAACGAGATTAAGGAGAATATATCGAGGCAGATGATGACGACCACGAATGAGGACCTTGCAGTTGTTTAAAAAGTGGTAGTGACGCTGGGATAGGTGTGTGAAGTCCAACACGGAGTAATTTGAAGGGGCCTAAGGCGCCATTGCCCCCGTAGGCTATCTTCCCATTAATATTAAATGGCTGGATATCTTTCAGACATGAATCTTAAAACTTATAAACAGAATAGAAAAAATAATATCAGCCATAGTTTTAATAACAAGTGTGGCTCTGACTAATATGCCTATGCGTAATGTAAATATGATAAACATACAGGAGTTGTGGCTGAGCTATTTCGATTTATTTATTCAGACAATTAGCTGAACAATATCAACGAAGTTTACTATTTCAATTAAAACTGTACAGAAATGAACAATCAACATTACAATTAGAAGTAGAATTAACATTAAAAACACACGGATAAGGCCAAATCGTTCTTCATTTTAAAGTTCGTTAGCTGATTTTGACTAAGACAAGTGCTATCTATGCCTGGAAGAAAAGCTAAAAATCTTAAAGTTTAAAGATAGGAAAAACTAATTAAAGCAGAGAAAAGAACTGATCGCAATGTGCCGTCACACGCAAGACTTTCGACTAAAACCTTAATCCTGGAAAAATAAAATTTAGAATTTAAAATTTAAAATTTAAAATTAAAAAGATTATAAAACAGACCCTGAATTAAAAAAGAAAAAAACTAAATAAGGAAATAAAGAGTCAAAGCGCCCAG
>VCCN01000986.1:9648127-9658869 GCA_006491835.1 Architeuthis dux
TATAACGGCTGATGATGATGATGATGATGATATATATAAAATAAGAAACCATTATAAGAAATATAATCAGTTCTCTCAGTTGCGTACCCCCAAGATGAAAAGTAGGTATGTACTTTACCACTAATGTTCAACTAAAAAGGACAACTGAATCACGTCGTAAGAAACATAAGTGTGTGACTTAGAAACCTAATTGCTTATTACTTTTATACTGATGGCTCTAATTCTCCTCGGTTACTTCCTGCCTACAATCATATTCTAAGTTTTCCTTCACGTGACATGCGTTTTATTCTTGCCTTTCTTCTCTTCCTGCTTGTGAACCGATCACTCACCAAATTGGATTATTCACCATCTTCATTGCGGTGCATTCGTGCCGTCATATCACACAGTCGTAATATTGTCTATTTGTCTGGCAGTTATGCTGTCTAAATTACCGGCGTGGAAAACGCGGCATAATTACTTATGTTTATGTTGTTGTCATGTTATCTAAATCTGGACACACGGTTTTTCAAGATTACAGGGCCGCCATGTTTTCGTAGCACGTCTCCAATGATTCTACTTATGTTGCCCAAGGCTACACAGTCGTCGTGGTAAAGTAATCACTAATGCATCGTGTAGTTGAACTGGTATCGAACCACTTGCGAACCGTGATCTTATCGTATTGTAGTAGTCCATGTTCAGTGTTCTTTTAACTTTCTATATAATACTATCTATACACATCAGTTAAACGCTATTTCAAATAGAATCCCGAGCTAGAGACTTGATTCTCGGGGTTCTGTTTCTAAAACCTCTCAAATAACAGAAAACCATTAAGAATCGCCTCAAATGCAGATGTTAAGAATGGACGAGTCGATGTTTTAGGGTTAGCCATACGCAACAAATAGCTACGTTCGGTCCTTTTCAATATTTAGAAAATTTGCAAGTATTCCTTGTCGACTTTCCACAGGCCAGTATGCAATACTCGCAGTAAGAATATATCCTCAGGATACTCATTGATGGTTGCCAAATATACGAGGTTCTCCGGAAAGTTCTCAGCCATTTTAATACCTTATGAACCAGTTGTAAATAAGTTAGCCTACCAGACCATTACTAATGTAATGAGTCCGATCATAACTAGCTGATCTAGACCTCTAGCCTTATGGCAGACTATGCTGATTTAAGTAAGTACTTAGTATGTGTCTCAGACGTTAATTTATGTTGATATCGTTAAATATACTTATCAAATGATTCCGGTCAAAAGAATTAAGTATGAATTGTATTCTAGGCCATGTTCGTATATCGTTGCTGTCTCATTTCCCCTCTAACAATATGTTTAGACGGTTTGGAACATGGGGAACGTGTGAACGGTGTACTGTAATGTAAACATATTACATATATTGTCAGCCAAATATACTTGAAAAGAACCTACGTTTACAGTTTTGTTGACAGTCTTGGTTGAGAGTTTTTAATATTCTGAGGGTTTGGAACAGGTGGAGAGATAACCTGTGAAACAAGTAATTTGTAAACATATTACATCGCCGATTACTGCAACTCTGCTTCTCAGCTATCACTCACATTTAGCTTTGTCTGTCACAAGGGAAATCGAGATAACTCCTCGCTTTTGCATTAAATTGAAGAGTTATACCTAATCCCGAGTGGATCTCATATGAATAGGAGGATTCCCCTAGCCTAACCACACTGGGAGCACTGTGTACCGTCGCCCGTTCCCGCTCGAAACTCGAGACACCATTCTCGGTCTAGTTTTAGTTTTTCACGTTGTGGACTGTTGTTTGCCCGTGGTTGAAACTTTGGTTCGAAAGCATTTCGAATGGGTTATTCGAAACCTGGTCACAAGCATCACCACGACTATGTTGACCTGTTGCCGGTCTGTTGGATGTTAAACTCTGCTAACTGCTTCTAACCAGCTCTCCCCTCCCTCACCCCTAACGGGCAGTGGAGCCAAGCCCTCCCTCGTCCGACGCGTCGCCCATGGGATTCCGATCTGACTGATTCTAAACCACCCGGGTAATCTGATATGGGCCGTTGGTCACGTACGCCCTCGAACACACGAACACAGAGTGCATTTCATCACAGCATTGCATTCATACTTCACCCGTCTCTTTCATTTTGCAACTAAATAAAAACAGTTCTTAAATGACAGAAAAATACGCGAACATATATATGTAACACCACACAAAGCTGATAATGAATACAGGTTGTATAATCATCTTAAATCCACGTGTGTTGTGGCTTGGAAATTCGGCTTCTTCTTTCGTGAAAATAACTGATAACTGAATGTGTAGATGTGTATGTTAGGAAAGTAACTTCAAACGGTTCACGTTTTATTTTTAGTCCATCTATATGGGCAGTAGTCATACTAATACGCACGCATGTACACACTGGATAAAGGTAACATAGCCTTTCCAGCTAGCCTGGCAAAGTCTAAATGGAAATTATGAAGCATTTGCTATCATATTCCATCTACTGTTCAGACTTTTGATGTAGCTGACTTCCTCAGCAGTTTAATGAATTACTAATGTATAGTGGATTAATCATAGATGTTCTGTGGATAGCAGTAGTTATTTCAACAAAACAGCATATTCTCTTTTCCAAATAGCTTCTCTCAAAACAATATGGCTGATCCACTAATATGATGGCATCCTTATTGTTGTTTTTTCTCTCGCTAGACGGCATATTTGCACTGTCTAATATGTTCTATTTGTTTCTGGGACAAATAACATATTTCCAAATTAGTTCCCTCTATTTTCAATATCAATATATCAAATATTTCCCTCTATGTTCTGAAATAAAGAGGGTTTGGAGAGGTTGGCCTTCTTCAAATGAGGCTTGGCTGATGGTAGGACAATTATGCAAGATTGAACAAGCTATGTATCACTCTGGGACTGACACACATGGTTTAGGTAATGCATTCGTCCGATCGGTTCCTGAGTGAGTATTCTTACACGTAGTTCCCGTGGTCCAATTAATCAGGAACACAATGCAAGAGTCCACAGTTGAGAGACACCCAGGTTCAAAGTCCTCGTTCTATTTACTTGCCCATATCTTCCGGATAAACTGTATTATTTGATTGTGTGTCTTCCTCTTAATGTTTCCAATTGCTGCGTCACATTTGCAAATTGATGACACACATTGACATGCAGCAGATTCAACGGTCAACTTTCGCTCAACAAAATAACTTTCCAATCTGACATTCAAATTGTCCGAATGATCATTGTAATGTTTCCCAGTAACGGTTTCCACAGGTTCCTACACTTCGTCTTTTAAATCCAACTAAACACAGAGGATAATTCCACCCTAAAGGGTTCTATTTAGAATGATACATTTTCCAGGCTACTGAATTTGGCATAGTGCTTGCGAAATATGTATTACGATTGACCGATTTTACAAACAAAATACAGCCAAGTAAACTTCAATTCTAAGATCTTCCTAGAACCGCGAAAGAGATGAGACTGGTAAGTTTTGTTTCAACTTACTAAATACCAACTTAATAATCAAGTAAATCATATCAAATATATTGATTGAGTAGAGGGATAACTGATTTCAGAATTGACAAATTCATGTAATGTATAATGTATAGCATCTGCACAGTAAGGGAATTCGTACTCCGAAACATGGAATGCCACATCAGATTAGAAACTTTCGTTTTCACTCGAAGCATAATTCATCCGATCTAGCGGTATATCATGGAACACGATTTTCAAATGTGAGTGATTGTCGTCTGGACGAAAGAAGGAAACATTAATGGGACATGTTATCCTCGGGATCAGAGGGTAAAATGTGAACATAGGGAACCGGTAATATAGAATGAAATAAGGCACGAAAGAAGTAAAAGCCTTAAAAAAACACATTGAAAGAAAAAAACGATGAAATAAGGAAATTAAGAAAGAAAGCTAAAAGAACAAAAACAGACGAGTACAGAAAGAAAAAGTGAAAGGAAACAGAAAGCGACAGAATAAAAAGAAATAGAAAAAAAAAAGAAATAAACAACACTAAAGAAAAAAAGACGATTAAAACAAACATTAAAAAGAAATAAAACATGTAGAAGTTAAAGGAGAGAACAAAACTGGAAAGGGAATGAAAGACGAAGAGGAAAACAAGTCAAATGGCAAAAAAGAAACAACAAAGCAGAACGTATAGATGAAACAGAAAGGGAAAGACAAACTAGAGAGAAAACTAAAAGAAAGAAAGGGGGAAATAACTGTGAAATAAGGACAAGTAAATAAAGAAAACGAAAAAAGATCGACAAAGGAAGAAGGAAAACTAAAAGAAAGAAAAACAAACAAGAATTAAAAGAAAGACAATACAGAGACAGAAACAAAAGAAAGAAAAAAGCAGAAAAAAGTAAAATGGAAACAATCAAAGATGAAAGAAAACAATTCATGAATATTTGTGGAAATCAATTACCAAAACAAACGACGAAATTAACTTTTTTTAGCTAAACACACGTAACGTTTTTTTCTTTCCAGACGGAGACAGTATTTACATAGCGTTCGACACTCAGAAAGATATTAGGTACTTAGACTGATGGAGAATCAGATAGAGATCGGGAAATATTGGGTAGATAACTAATTCTCTTCACCTGTTTGCCCTGCGGACACGAACTTAACGTCAATAATGATGAACTAAATAGAACACAAATTCGAAGCAACTGGAAACAAAACTTATTCAATTTCCACAAAAGACAAGTGACTTTAGTTTGGCTGATATAGACATTCTGATCCAACAAATCGTCTGATCTGCTAGCATTCTAAGTTTGACAATAGTGTCGATTACGTTAGATTTCATCTGTATTGTCAAATAGGGATGCAACCTGAACATATAGACAGAAATGTAGTTATCATTATTTTAGTGTATGACCCCCTTCCAGGGGGACGTATAACCCCAATTGAACTGTTCAAAGCAAGCACTCCATAGCCACTACTTGGTGGGGATTGAACTCGCTAAACTTGCTTCGCTGATATAAACAATACAATGTGATACGCGGCGTTACCCAGTAGGACATTTTAACATCGCACGCGAACAGAATGTAGTACGGTCTTTTGCCATTACCTTTTGTGAGAAGTACACATCATGAGATTGATGTATATATGGTCAATGTTATTACTTGGAAGAAGACGGGAAAGTAGGTGCTCCGAACATCATACAAGTCGAATGGCGCCGACATATAATTTGTAAAACGCCCGATTGTATCTTCATTAATTTCAACAGACAACTGTCATGCCTTCTTCCTGTGTGCGTAGAATGAAAGGGGACATGATTCAGGTAGATATAATCTTCAAATATAAAATCAAAAATTACCTCAGCGCTCAGTAATCTTTTTTTTCAAATACATATGGCAAAAGGAACGAAGAAATAACTATTAACATTTGAAAAGAGTGCAGTACGTTCCTTATTGAGTTTAAAGATTTGAGGTGAATTTGTCAATAGAATTATCAAAATCCAACAATTAGCAAATTTCTGTTTACCTTCTTGTCATATATCGTTGTCAGAAAGCTTTAGAAACAAACAATTCCGTTTGCTATATCGATGCCATGCAAATTGGGTTTTGGCAAAATTAGTTTTTAAATGACACAGATACATATTCTTCGGATGATATCGCATAACATGCAGTCTTAAAAATGATATCACTTTTTTTACAGAGAACATCGAAGTTTTTTAAAATACCACGAGTTATTGTTTGACATGAAAATGGCGTTTTTTGCCGTTTCTGTTTTCATACCGAGTTATAAGTATGATGCAACCCAAGTGTTTATGGCATGGATTGCAATCCGATTTTATCTGACTAATGATAGCCTGCCTCGTAGCTGAGACGCCGATGGTCTGTGTTCTAAACCAGTAATATTATATGATTACGACAGCTGATTTCAAAGTAAGAACGCCCTAACCACTTAGGATATCGTCGCAATACGATTTTCCTACCCCATTACTCTTCAAATCGAACTAAGCTAAGATTAATAAATACCAATACACACACACACACATGACTGATATAGTTGCGTATTTTCAACTGGCATCGGTGGCGGTGTTCAAAATCTTTGAAGGCTTATTTATGCTATTCTATTTACTAATTTGCACGCACTACTACTGGAATATTGCATTGTGCTTTCGCTTGTTGGTAAATATTGTAATATTATTTGTGTATATGCTTTCTGTTCAAACCTTAATATATGAATTAATCAATCGGTCATTAAAACATGTCATACTTCTATTTCCCTTGCTTTTGATTCATATATGCCTGACGTTTCTAGTCCCTCTTGCTTTACTAAATGGAGAAGACGTTTGCCTTTTATACTGAAACTTCTAATGGTAACTCTCCTTGAATTTCTCATCAGTAATAAACAAACTCCTCTAGTCTGCAACACCATAACCGTATCATGACTTTTAAGTCCCGTGGATTGATAGGAACACACACAATTATCAATGTGAATAAAACGTTCTAATTAAATGTCAATCATATTAAACATAAAAGTGGAATTAGGGGAAAATACAAACTCATAGTAAATAGAACATTTTGATGTAATATTGGACGGATTAAAAAAAGTCCATCGACTGGATGTCAAACAGTAGTATTTGTACTTGTACCATGAATTAATTAAACAATTAATAAATAGCAGATTCGAATCAACTCTTAAATTCATTCTAGGGAATTCGAAAAGTAATTCAAGGGAAGTGACTTCTGATTAAACTTTGTTTTTTTCTTTAATTCAATTCACAAAAGAACTTCCTTTTTCAACGACTTACTTAACAAAATAGTAAATGCAAATAAGAAGTTATGATCAAGATTTGGTCGGAGTAGATGGAAGTCGGATCACATAACGTTTACTTGTAACATGATTTGATAGAAAACACAAATAGTAACATCGAATAAGATGATTTGATCATGTATTTGTTAGAATCAAAGGAAGGTCTTACTTTTACCTGTAGCATGGATGATAGAAGTACAACTAGTAAATACGAATAAGTATGTTTAATCAAATTATGATTAAACGAGACTATATGTCTAACTACTATTATTCTAAAGTTGCTTTTTATCGCAAAAGCAACTAATACAATTAAGATGGGGGTAAGAATTAATCCTACACATTTAAAATAATGATGATTCATAATGATTCATCTAATACAAATTAATGTTCGAATTTCGGTCGAATTAAAAGAAAGTCAGATACCGAACGTGTTCTTTCATTTAAGACAATTGTGAATACATGGCTCAACAACGCATTTTCCATCGAAAAGAATGTTTGAATGAAACATTTGATTTTCTATGGACTGAGATCCCGTAATATTTTCCCATCAAAGAAAAGAGTTGCCATATTATCTCACGATATGTCAGACAGATTGTGAATGATTAGGAACTTAACAGGCTGGTTTCGATCCTTTGCTTTGTCTCTTTTGCGCCGGCACGATAGTCACGGAACCAGTCAACAAGGATGACAGGTGAAACAGAATGTCCACCGTACTATCACGAAAGTCTTCGGGTGATTACTCTTTGTGATCTATCATTCTCCATAATGGCCAGCCTTTCAGGTTTCAGAGGAAAATAGACTGTTCGCAACGTCAAGCGATTCGTTTGGCTCCTCTTTTCCTGTTCGTGTCGAGTGGAAATCAAAGAAGAATAAGACCTTTGATTTCAGAGTTTTGCAATTTGTGTAATTACTCTCTTATTAGAGGGGGATTTCGCGGTGGACATTCCTGAATGTAATTTAGATTTGAGTTTGCCTTTGAGAGAAACTTTCATAAACTAGGACATGGAGATTCATTATTTGTTTGATAAAAGTCAGATAAACTTTGGAAATGATATATCTCAATGATATGTTGTGTATACTAACTCTTCATCAGGACATACCACACCAGTTCTGACTCAAAAACTGAGGACATCTGGCCAGTCCTCGATTAAAGATAAGTCACCAATCAGTAACATTGCGGTGAGCTATTGAGTTCCAATATAATATATCGCATCTTTAGAAAGCATTTATACGATATATCCGATAAATGCATTATATGGTGGGCAATATTGTCATAGATTTGACCGTTAATCAAAAGATCACTACTAGCAGGTTCTATCTTTCTCTTATCTTTGGGCAAAAGGCTTTTATTCCGTGTTTTGCAATAGTGAGGTTTTTATAGACCAGCTAAACTGAGAGAGGTAGTACGTATCCACTGACCTTAGCTTAGTTTGGCATGAGGAAAAGTGTGGGGCAGCCAGTGTTGTGTTTTACGTAGAATCAAACTATGTAGCGTTCTCGAACGAACGATGTTGGATCGTGGTGTTGGTATCTGGAGAGTCTAGACTTGGCTGAGGAGTTTCCACGCGATGATTCGTGCTCCGTAAATGTGAATAAAGCATATACACATATAAGTATGGCTACTACCGTTTTAATCTGTGCCCTCCGGGAACTCCGTATTGAAGAATACGATTCGTTTCTGCGGTTAGACAAGCGTAGTTGTAGAAATGAAACGTTTGGTAGACGCTGTGTGCGTGTGTGCGCGCGCCCTTGTGTGTGCGTGTGTGTATGTGTGTGTTTGTGTGTGTGCGTGTTCTACTTTAGCTTCACATTTCCCGTGTAGGTGGAGAGCATATCGGGCATCTATCTTCGCTAGATTATCTGCCATTCAAATATATACGATATCCATTTGTATTCGATTCCGATATACATAGACATGGTTTCGCTGTTCGTTATCATTGCAAACGGACTTTACAGCCTCTCCAACACCGACTTGGTTTTAATCATTATCCACATCAACAGACTAAATATGCCTGCGGTATTGGCAACAGGAAACACTGACTTGAGCAATGTTTAGCCTTTAGCAAATACTGACTTCCACCGATCTGTATGATGTGCATTACATTGAGGGAAACGGATTGTTGAGGATTAGGAATTAATGCCGGCGTTATTGATACAATGGACATAATACACGTAGTTACCTTCATAATTTCGTAGTCTAATGATGAACACACTATTTATTTCGCCCAACACATATTTATTTTTCAACATCACAGTTTAAGACATCTCTATTAATCATATAGATACGACATTATACGGTGCAAAGGATAAGTCATAATTCTCGTCGTATAGTAAGAACATAGATACAAAGAATGTCGGTGAGTTCCCTGCCATAGAGTATTAGTTGTAAAGCTAGTCCACCCACCGATAGTGTGGTGAATTCGAACCTCACCGGATGCTCTTCTGTTGAATTCCTGGACCGGATTGAGCTAAAGGTAATGAATATGAAAGGCGAGTTCAACGTCTGTTTAACCAGGTTATTGTTCTCTCTAACATCTACGTTACAATGGTTCAGTTTGCCGATGTATATTTTAAAAGTCTCTTTTATTATTTGCTTTCAGTAAGTTACATCTGTCCAAACAATGGAATTTTCTTGATGGCTGTTTCTTATTGTTGTCGATAAACAACTTTTCTTTCGTTTCTATCAAAGGTTCTCCCTATAGAATTCAAACCTAATTACAAAAGTGATTGCTTCTATTCAAATATATGTTCTATTGAATCATTTCTTTTGTTTTCATACGATTAACAAGCTTTTAGATGTTCATGTTGAGCAAGTCCTTACAGTTTTTTCTGAATTATGGTTTGAATAGACGGATCTCTTTTCTTTTCTTTCGGTTTTCACAGATAAATAAAGGCCAGACTAAATTATGGATTTTCAATAAACTAGCAGACAGGAGTGTATAGCGTAGACTTGCTCAAACTTGTTTAGACGGGAGTAACCCTTGAACTAACAGTTATATCCCAAAGACACCCTAGTGCTGTGAAAAATTAGATTATCTGAGATTATAGCTTTTTTTTGCTTGAAAAACTGAAATGTATAACGATTGTAACAAGTAGAGCCGCTGGTCTTTTTCGGTTGGCAAAGGTCCCGGTGCATTTGGTGTCAAATGTCATCAAAATAGAGACCGCTAGTCGTTATACAAAACAAAACTCAATTGAAGCAAACGCCAGGTGCTTTCTTTCACACATGCAATGTTCGCGGAATTCTTAACAACCGCGGAACCCTCGTTGAGAAAGGCAGGTCTAGCGAATGTCACTGTTTTATTAAAAGTTCGAAGAGTTGGTTAGCCTAACACGTGGCGAGGTCAAATATGCTGGTCATCTAGCGAGGATTAAACCTACGGCATTAGTCTCTGAGTCAAGAATGATAATAATTGCAACACAATGAGGCGCCTTGGAACTTGGTTTTATATTTACTAGGTTTACCTTAGTGAGGCATATGTTGCAGAGTTCCCATGAAAAGTGAACTGACATCAATAGTCATGGTCTTCAAATTAAGCTTGCTAACCCTTGCTTTCCAGGTTTCGGCTCAATATGGCCCCCAGACCAGTAATGTAGAGCACAGAACAATAATCGAAGTTACTACACTAGCTGCAAGGCGATCTTGTTAACCATTAATCCACGGCAAGGCCCACGTCCACTTTGATTATATACGTGTATTTTATAGTTAGTTATGTGCAATTATTTACTGTCTACTTTATTCCGATTTCCATCTATGTCCCTAAATAGAGAGTATTTTCTTAGTTTTACTTAGAAAATGACTTACCAGCTTCGGGCAAGGTTCCAATTATCTTCGACAGCTTGTTAAAAGGGAGGATGTCTCAAGGAGGTTTAAAGCAGTACTTCGATCAATCCAACCAGGTAAATATCTGTATAGTCAGACCAATCTGTCGGCTTTCGGCTCAAATATGATGTTGATTCATTCATTAAGCTGTCTGCGATTAACTATTTCTATTATTCCAT
>VCCN01000986.1:9695566-9716332 GCA_006491835.1 Architeuthis dux
ATGAAGTGGTTCCCTATGCTGACAGTATGACATTCAAAGAATTAATTGGAAACACATATCAGCTCGGAGTTAGCGATTGATAAACGAGCGGCCTAGCTCGTATACATGAATAAATAAACGAATGCTGTGCGGAGATCGAAACCGCGTCTACCATGGAAGCTAACAGCACGACCATGGAAAGGAAGAAGCCTGACCAGTGCTCGTTTGTTTATTCATTTATACTATCTAACCCGCACGTTTATCAATCACTAACACCGATGCCGGGCTGATATGGGTACCCAATTAATAATATATATATATATATGACTTTACCCACACACACACATATGTGTGTGTAAGAGATGTATTCGAGTATGCAAGAGACACATACTTGTGTATATTTCTTTACATTTAAATTGCATAGCGCCACTCAATAGATCAGAGTAACATTTGCTTTTAGAAGTGTACTCCATTGAATAATTATATGACTGCCCAGACAAGACGCTCCTGAATCATGCTATTGGAAAATACAAAAGCAGATAGTATGATAGGTGAACATGCATTGAATTGCTTCAAGAGCTGAATAAACAATTATCACTTTGCATTGTCGGATACCACCAATTCTGCCCCACTATTCAGGCAAACCCACATATAGATATGGATATAGCTGACTTTGTATCAACACAGAATAGCTTTTTTGGAAGCTAGGGTATTGTTAGGGGACTGTATTACATGCTATAAGAGCGTATGCGTGTTCTGCACATAGGGAAAATCTGCATAATGTTAGGATCTAATATAGTGCTTATTCAATATACATTTCACTTATTTTCTAAATGTATACGAAGTATTCCCTCTTACTTTGTAAAGACAGAAATGTAAATATAAGATGGATCAGGGCGTCTAAACTCTGCGCAATAGCACAATTGACTCGCGGATCAAGATGTTAGTGTAGTGAATCAAACCGTAGGGGGTTGATAACCCTGGGTGATGCGATGTTTTGCCGAAAAGCCCTGCTACAGAGGTGAAGAATGACTCGATCATTGTGAGTATGCCAGTACACACGCTCGCCCAATGGCGTCTCACTGCCGACTAGGCTCTTTATGATTGGTAGTTAAGTTATATTTAACGTTGCACAACAAGTCCCCGATATATTCATAATGGATAGATATTTTCTTCGTGCAGCAATATTCCCACCGTATGAATATTCTGCACATTAGAAAACAACAACTAACTATTAACACATTTTCCGAATTGTAAGTTTTATTACAATACAAATACATAACCAGACGTACATGCATATTTGAAACAACTTTAAGATAATGAGCAAGAGAATAGCTTATTTATACAGGTAAAAACGTGATTTAAACAAATAATTTGCAACCCGTGAAAAATAAATGTTTTCCTTTCCCAATGGAGAGGGGGTGCATACAACAGGTCGGTGAAAAAGAACTCGCTTTCAATTCAGTAAGCCTATAATATATACCTTAAACTTCCTTTCCGCACCTTGCTAGTTGTATTTCAGATTTAATTGAAAAACATATTCCTTGTTACGGCATCTGTATAAGATGTCATTGATTTTACAAATATTTCAAACTGTGCTTGCTTTCACAGGAAACGAATATTGAAACACCCACAGTGAGATTTATTAATTCTTTTAACTATTCTTCTTATATGGCTTTGAGCTATAATCTACCTTAATTATATCCGCTGGGCTTTTCTGTATGCCCAACTTAAACCAGAGAATGAGAATTAAATATGGATAAACCAACAATGGTCTCCATCTCCAGTTAACCATGCTACACAGGCCTTAACATAACTATTGTTTCGGAATACTTTCTGGGACCTAACCGCCAAAGGACTCAGTATAGTCTACTCTTGAACTCAGTAACAGGAAGATGTTAAATCTACCTCCCTGTTCAGCACAGATTTGCTAATGAAACGAATTAAATTGAAACCCCTTATATAAACTCGAAAGCACCCAGAGAGCGCATATATATGCCAACACAGTACACTGACTCAAACACTGAATGAAATTAGAATATTAAAAACACAGTGGAGATACATTTAGACTTGCAAATATTGAGTTCACTTGAGATTTTAATTTAGCCTTTTCATTACCATGTGGCATTTAATTTCTTTTCCTGCAGAATAATAAAGAAAATAGCTCTCAGTTGGAACCACATTCCTGGACACACTCGAACATGTAATCGCTACCTCTGTAGGTCATAGCCTACATTCCTACAAAATCACATTAAACTACATTGAGGTCTTTTAGAGATACCGTGAGAACAGACCGACAAAAGGACGGACGCTCGTGAATATATATATATTTGTTAACTTTCTTGGCAGAGGTAAGCATTAATGTATTCAATAAAGATACCCCCTCAGCGTCTATACACTTATTCCATTTTAGCAACAAGTTATTATTCCATCTTCATTCGACAGATTAACTGAACATTTCTTCAGTTCTGTGCTCGTTGACGAAGTTCTTGCATTTAATATAGTACATGCGTGCAAATGCTAATACGAAGGAGTTTGGTCTAGTGAACAGGAAGGGTACACTAACGCGTCTATCTTCGAATGATCCAACTTTAGTCATGGCAAATGTGTGACATACGGGCGGTTGTTATCATTTAGTAAAATTAAACTGTTCATTCACCCAATTAGGAGATGGCGTACGCGTTTTGAATGCATTATTTCAAAGTGGTCGACTTATCGATGTGAATTTCTTGTTGTATCACTTCAAAGAAAGCCATGGTTTTGCCAACGAATCTTGCTCCACCAAGCGTTAACTATCATTTTCTATAGAAATAGTGCGGATTCCGTTGATGTTTGGCTTATTTTCCTTATCAAACTATAGGGTAGAGTTTCCCGCTTATACAACAACATCCATGTATCATCCCAAGCAAATACATGATTGAAAGCTGGTTCAGTTTTATACCATTGTACTCGATTAATTCAGGCCTCCATTGGTCTGATTTATTTTTCTCATTTCATGGAACCAATGGATCGAGCTTTTTATTCAATAGCTCTTATATTATGTGCTATGGTGTTAAGTAGAGTTTACTATAGGTTGTCTGAATGAGGTGCTTTGGATCCCTTTCCCCACACATACTTCAGATCTTCATCATTGATTGGTGTTTAAAGCTATGTGATGACGACATTACTGCTTCCAGGAGCAAAAGGTAGTAAAAAAATGGACGTATACGAAATACCCCAGACAATTGAGGATTTTCTCCGGGTTCTATTTGTGGAGCTTAATAATCAAATGTGATACCAATCAAAGAACGATACATAGGATTCAGCAGTAATCAGAGCGCATTAGCGGTGACAGACAGTTGAAAGTTGAATAGGAGTAATTTTGGACGCAAGGCAAAAGGATATGTGACCTTTTTCCCCCGCCAGCAGATACGTAGACACTAGTTTGCTAATAGACGTTAACCATAGTTGTTCTTTCCCTATAGCGATGCTATATTCAGTCCAGCATAGGAATGCACGTATATGCATGTCTATAGCATTACACGTATGTTGTTTTTTTATATTACCATTTGTTCTTTGATCTTACCATTTGTTCCCTTTGGTAGATACACACAAGATACAGACAAGCACACTCGGAAACACACACTGTAGTATCGGATGGCAAATGCCTGCTGGTTTGAAGGATTTATTTAACCCTAGTCACGTCAAATAAGAGTCCAGTTATGTATTGCTAGTCTGAGAGAGAATCTACAACAATTACGTTAGCAGAACACCACAAAAAGGTTCAATCATAAAAAATAATCTATGCTTGAAAAGGTGGGGTTTCTGAAAAAAGTAGACGAAGAACCTCCTGTAAAACGTATGTGTGAGTACTATGTGGTCAGATTATCTACTGCGAATTATTTAAAGAACCAAAGGGAGCGAATCATTGGGTTTTCTATTGGAGAACATGGGTATTAAAGGTCAATTTCAGCAGTCCGGCATCTTCCGTAGCCAAGTAATGACCAGGTCCTAATCTTACCGGATTAAAAAGGTTCAAACTGTACACGTTTTTGTTTTACCTGAGCTCAAACATCAATATTTACTTAACTTAGCTTATTAAGTGGAAATAGCCTATATGCTTAGAAACGTTTTATCTTGTTACGAGCACCTGGAATTATCTTTCTGAAACTAGTTATGTAACGAAACGATATCAAGAGTAGACTCAATAAACTAAGCCATGCATGTATAATATGATACGAATTCCAGGTGTACATGGATCGTCCACACACACTCTCGGAATATACCTCAGTTGACTTGTAATGCGTACTGAAACGAAGTATATGTATCAACATCAATGAAATGGAACCAGAAACGCATAACCAAAAATCGCAAAAAGTTTTAACAAAAATGTATTTCAGTTGTTCACCGACAAGTGAGTGTAATGAACTGTCTGACATCTCCTAAGAGATTTATTTCATAGCTGATCACCCCTATCCTAACAGCAATGTTGATCGATCAATGGAAAACTATTATGAACTGGTGTGCAAAGGTGAAAAGTGATCTATCACATATCTGACCATGCGCACAAACATTGTCTATGAAATCGTCTTTGTATCTTGTGTTAGTAAAAATATTTCATGCAACCAGCTCTATTATTGAGCACATATCCAGTTAACGTTTATTGTAGAACTCTCAGTAAAATAAACAATGGGTATTTACAAAGCTTAGCCTAGTCTGACACTCAGCTAGGACCGAACTCACTACTCACTAGTAATGGATTGCTAGACTAGTTCACTATTACCCAACATCGAAGCACCCAAAGGAATTTACTGATCTGAGCTTAGTCCGGCCCATGGCTACAAGTGCGGCACAACCAGATCGTATTAAATCACTACTAAGAACTAATGGTGTGCCATACTACCTAGTAAAAGCTAGTAACTGTACATACTGTTTTTTTACGATGACAATACAGAAGAAACTGCATTTGCTATTTGTCCCTTCCAGTATCTACTATGTTAAATGTTGTTCGGGCAATTGAACTATTTCTTCGTGTGCATGGTATTGTTAACTCAACGCTTCGGTTAATATATGCTTCATCCTTCTTAGGTTAAGAGCTAAACTCTTATTTCCTCAGCAAAAATGGCGACACAGAAAAGGTCACCATTAATATACCAACGGGATAATTCTACATTAACAGTGCACGGTACGCTGTCGAAATCATCCCGCCACTCATGAATTATGAACTTAGCCAACACGTGATTATACGCCAGCCTTTTCAACTTTCTCACTCCCCAACGGTGCTCCCAATAACTTAGTTAGACCGTATCCCAGAGATGTTAATGTGTGACTGTCTCTCTATCCAGATATGGTCTGCCATACAAGATATTCAAACCCCCTCTCTAGTATAGCTTTTTCTCATGTTTCTCGAGCTGTTTTTCCTATGTACCTTTCCATAGTCATGCCTATTTATCGATACACTATTTTGCAAACCCCTTCTCATGTAAGAGACCAACCCTATTAAGGAGGTTGTGAAGTGGAGCTGTACTATTGAATACAATTCTGAAGATGTAACGTCGACAAACCTTTTGGCTTTGTTCCACTGCATAACCAGAATCAGTATTTTGTAGTGGAATACAAAGGCTGAACGACTATTGTAAGCCTGAGTATATATGTGGATGGTTTAATAATGATGTTAATCGAATAACAGAGTTTGTCAAAAATGCAAGAAACTGTTCATCATCCTAACAGCATAAGGGATATATACATTGAAAATAAGAAGGCTCATAAAACTGTCGCTGTCATTGAGTTTGATGCATAGCAGTATATGTCCTAAAATCGAAATATATCCAGTCAGATGATATGATTAGTTACGACTACGCTAGTACCAGTGTCTGCTATATGATATGTGCACGTGGTTGATCTGCTATAAGCGATATGTGCATATTGATATACTGGGTCTAGGAATATCTCCTGAGGGAGGCCTCCAACTACTGAGTGTAACGGAAGCTGTCGGTCGAGTGACAAGACGCCCTCTTGGGAGAGAGATGTTGGACATCAAGACCGGTGAAGACCAGCATAGCTTAATAATTCTTCGAAAAGGCCATTATTAAATAGAATTCTAAAAGTATTTGAATTATTTTCCCACGATGCTCAATACGCTAACGTGCAGCTGTATGGTATGTATTGGAGTTATATATCAGATAGAAAACGAGACATGTCTCCGTAGTCAGAATGGCATGAGAATATCAACATGGCTAATTAGAAGAACTATCGCTTTTTGTAATCATCACATTTGAAGCGAACCTTTATTATTATTAATATTTTTATTTTGCCATGTCTTATATATGTCTTCACGTGAATTCCATGCCAACATATAATTGTGTTGGTCAAACTCCAGTACAAATCTGGAGTTCACTTTGTTTTTTTCAACAAGAACAACTACAACCTTTACCACATTTAGGGGGGAATTTCGTCAGTTTTTCAGCGCCGTCACGTTAAACTAAACCGATATGTATATGTGCATTCCTTTACTGTGATTTGAAATCACAACCAACTGATTGGTATGTGGCTCTCTTACCAAGTGAGCTAAATTGACAGGTTTTACATATTCATGAACTGTTTTGTTACAAACACACAGGGGCGTATTTGATTCTAATTAATAAATACATTTAAAAAACTAACAACTCCCTACCGTCATTTGAAATCAGGACCAAGTGATTGGTAGCCGGATGTGTGTGTATACATAGTTTTGCGAATGTTAGCAGTGAACTCAAACCGAATGTAATAAACACACAGGGGCTTATCTGATTCTAATCAATAAGTACATGTAAACATGCTCTACCGTCATTTGAAATCAAGACCAAGTGATGGATAGCCAGTTGCCATACCGACTGGGCCAAGCTGACAACTTTTACATATCTTCGAATTTGTTTATTACATATACAGAAGTAGCAGCAATTATCTTCAGTTGGAATAAAAGTAGAAGTAGAAGTTGACCCTGCAGTAGCCAGGCTCGTACTATACATAATTCATTCCGTTTCTATTTCATTCCTTCTTTCTTAGTAGCTTGACCTTTTATACTTTTCAACAGTTGGAGCTGGAGTTCGATTTTTTAAAGTTTTCCAATAGGTTTCGTATTTTCCTCTGCTTCCTTCATTCTTCTTTCTTTTCTGCTTCGTTCACATTTCATCGCTTTGTTCTCCGGCAGTTCCTTTATTTTATTCCGAATCGCTGGGTTTATTAGTATATATAGGTATTCTGTAAGCAAATTGAAATAAACATCTCTAAACATATTATATCTTATTTTCCCGCAATAGACCTGAACTCGTGTACGAAGCGAAGCCAACATCAACATATCAGAGAAAATGTAAACAGTATGGAAAGGTCACAGTGGTTGGAATTCTTTTAGGTATTTAATAATACCCGATACTATATATAATACGATTTTAGGTTCGGGACCTCAGCCCGCTTGATTTTCTTATATATTCTTGTCTTCTATGTACACAATTCGATTTTAATAACACTTTCATTATAGTAAATAATTGACGAATCGTAACAAACGTATTTTCTGTGTTTTGCTATAATTCTCTTTGGAGACAGCATTGTAGAAGTATTTCGTGTCAATGACAGCCATATGTATTTGAACAAATATACAGTGTTACTTATAATTGCTTGGTTATGATAGTTAGAAATATGAGCATTATGCAGAAAGGACCAAATTGTATGCAATTAACAAAGCAAGGTGTGCATTTATTCATATTGTGTGGTTCTGAATGCTAACTTTTTTCAAAGTGTGTTTAATAGAACTAAATAGTTTAATGAATAAACAGTGTATGTGTCAATCCTTCTAGAATCTTTTTCAGAATTGATCAAGGAGATTAAAAGGCTGAACTCACATTGCCATGTAGGAGAGTTGCCAAACTAGTAACTGTTCAACCTCCATAATGACCCCTGTAAACCCAGGAAATAAGAACAGGGTGTGCACTTGTTCAAATACATATGAGAAATACGTGTAGTATTAGGAATTATCATTGAACCACAACACATGACTCGCTATGTTGATTGCAAGAAAAGAATTATTTTTGCGGAATGTTCTGTTCAAATACATATGACAAGCATGGTGTGTGTGTGTGTGTGTGTGTGTGTGTGTGTATGTACGTGAATGTGTGTATGTATGGGTGTGTTTAAGCGTAACTTATTTTCTGTCTTTGTCAACTGAGCTGTTGGAGTCAACGCTATTAACTTGATCAGCGATCGTAACAGTGAGAAATACACAGCTACTATGACGCAGGGGGAACATACGCAGGTACACATGTGTGTGTGTGCGTGTGTGTGTGTGTTTATTAGGCTGTAACGAAAGCTATGTGCGTTTTGTTTGTTCCAATAGTGCATGAACACGATAGCTGAAATGCCATCCCTATCATGTTGTTACCGCCAGGGAACGTAGTGAACAATTCAATGCTAGTCATATAACAGTCATCGCAATTTAAAAAACATAGGAAAGGTGAGACGTTTTGAAAATAGGTACCAATGACCTCTCCGTAGCAAATCACCAGTAACGTGATGATTGTGTGGGTCATTGCATTTTCGGTGGTTCCATTGCCTTTCTAGGAAGGAGCTGTTACTGGGGATGAGGAATGAACCCTTTTTCATTTTAAGCAGCGAACCGCTTTACCCGGTTTTGCGACCAGCTACTGAAACTGTTTAGCTGTAGCTTTTATTTCTGTCCGAGTGTGAAAGAATGGAAGGGAGCTAACTCTTGAGTCGTGATAATGAGTTGTCCCTTGAAGGAACGGAATAATGTAAACAGTGGAAGGTACGGTGAAGTCGGCGCGCGAAATACAAAGAACGGTTCTGTAAGATCTCGTTTCCCCGGGATTTTGAATTCGGCGCCGAGACAGAGGGAGAGAGAGAGGAGGACAGCAGCAGTGGCAGTAGGAGTAGCAGCAGCGGTGGCAGTGGGAGTGGGAGTAGCAGTGGCAGTAGGAGTAGCAGTAGCAGTGACAGCAGCAGCGGCTGTAGAACAGAGGACCGAGCGGCGGTGAGAAAGAGGAGGCACGAACATTCGCTGCTACCAGCTCCTAGCCTAAGCACAGCCTAGCGACCGAGGCGGGTTGTTTAAATCCGATGAAGGGAGACACATAGGCCTCTTCGTCCTTTTTCTTCTCTTTGCTTTTTTTCTGGAGGACGTGGACCAAAAATCAACATTCTGAAACCCCACTAGTGATTTTCTTCAAACAAGGACTATTTTCTCTTCCCGGAATTTACCTCAACGATCGAAGAACTATTTTCTTGTTTTATAGTTGATAAAACTTACATATTGCCCACAAAATCCCTGAGTTTCTCTTGTTTGTTTACCATGTGTTTATTCAGTACGAAACATTTATTTTGATATCGTCCTTTTAATCCGTTTTTCTCGTCTCAGTGCATGATTTTACTGTTTGACACTGGCCACTCGTATACCACGACAGGCACATATGCGTCAAAGAATAGTGCGCCGTGACACCGAGTAATATTCGATTAGATAGACTTCCCTACCAGGCTAAATGGCTCCAACTGCTACGCTATTTGCCCATAGCTGGGGAGATAAATGTATTCATACTTTTTATACGGGCATTAGTATGAAGTGAACGTAAACAGCCTCAGCCCAAACTCGAAGTCATGTCAATTCTGTTTTATGTGCCGATAACTACCCCACACCTCACCCATGTTGTATCTTTTTAGATATTCTTGCACGTTTTGTCTTCCTGGCTTTCTTGTCTTTCATTTCCTATTTGTTATCATCTAATTAACAGAATAATAAAGTTAACAGAGAATCATTTCCGCTGATCGACTTAAAATAAATTAATCTTTTCAATGAACTAATCAAATAATTAATTAATGGTTCATTGTAGGGAATGTGACTGTCGGTTCCAATAACAATTGTTTTTTAAATACTTTTGACTGTTGAATTCTACGCTTCATATGTGGAATATCGAATCCAATATTGATTTCCATTCTTGACTGAATTTGATCAAAGACAAATCAACTTGTTTGGGTTTCACGATGAATATACGATGAGGCGATTTTTGATTGTCATTGATCGTCGCATTTATTCATTTTCTGTAATCACTGTATATTATGTCCCATAAATGAATACACCGCTACCGAGTTTTTGTATAGGCAGTTAATTCTCCTCTAAACAAAACATGGCAGGATATTATTATTTCTAGTCGAACAGTACTCAATCAAAACGATATTATCAGGTATTGTTATGATATACTGCCACGAAAAGGGTATTCCATGATCAAACACCTGTGTGGAATTGTGCGTGACCCGGTCACCTTAGGAAATATGTATAGGCGTGGGTGTCCAACACACGGGATGCGGTAAGCGGAAATGACACTTGCGTCGGCGTTCGAGAAACCTATAAAGCAGGCCCGAACACAGAGCAGACCTGGACAGAAAACTCGAGACCCAAAAGCAGAGGACAGGGACCCAGCCATGATGCCAAGTTCCCCTGTTGGAAACGGTCTCTCGGCACCCATCATCTATCGCCCACTCTTCATTTTCCGGCCGACAAAACTATATACTATGAAATAACAATATGTCTCATATTTTTACAACCAGTCTTCGAGTCTCCTGTCTATACAAGTACAGGACATTCACCCCACTATCCAACAGTAGTAGTTATGACCACGCAGTACATCATTGAAACTATGATGCCAACGATATGAATATGGATAAGCGACTACGAAAGAAATTGATTCACAATCAATGTCAGTGCTGTAGAGTGTGGTCATACATGGCACCTGGTAATATCCGGTTTGATTGTGTGATGTTCCATTAAACATAACAACATCCTGCTATGTTTGATTTAAAAGACAATTAACTTTCTATTAAAAAAGGTGGTAGGATAGTACTCAGTTATGGGCAACATCGTAGTTCTGTTCAGGACTGCATAGATACTAACAAAAAAAGATAATCGTGTCCATAAAGATTATTTAATTAACACACTTTGATATAACGACACATACACTTTTTTTGTATTTAACCCGTATTTCTCCCGTACGAGAGAACGCCAGTCGGCGGATATTGTATGCAATAACCGCGCATTTTTTTTTATAGAACATCTGTGTCTATTCCTTTAACCGTTTTCAAGATCTAAGCACTTAATCGTTACAGACACAGTTTGTATATCGCATGTTATTTTATCATAACGCATGGACGCCGTAATACTATAATTTGAAGATTGAATTAAAAGAAAAACATATATAATTGCAGTTTTTGTCTGCAACCGTTAAGGTTTTGAATCTTGAAAATGGCTACATGAATAGTCAAATGCGCTCGATCAAAAACACATAGGCAGTTCTGGTATATTCTATCTACTGAATACTGTAATACAAACGGTTACTATTCCTTTGTAGCCTGTCTTTTCGTGGCAGCGCCTTTGTGATTTGGCACCGAAGACCAACCATCCAGTCATATAGGCACATCCTTTACGTCTCCAAACGCCATGCCCACCATCTTGTATGTTTACATTTTACACTAGTAGGATTGGATGTAATAGTATCCGATATTTCTAGATGGAGCATTGTCAATAATATTAGTTTTTTTTACTAATATGTCTTTCCATTACTAAACTTAGTTACTCCCACTAATCTGTTTTATTAGTATTTCTTTCACCTTGATTTCAGTTGCGTATCATCACAACAAACCAGACCGTCAATCTACGACCACTAGTAAATAGCACGGTGGGGGGGGGGTATATACGCTCTCGGCTAGAAACGAACTCGCATCTCTTTTCTCTATTAAAGTATTCAGTAGACCCGCCATTGTTTGGGGAACTTTGGTATATTTGGTTAGTAGATGGAGCTGAGCCTTAGGGAGGTGTATGCACGGTGTTATCTCATGTTATGCATCACCACAAGCATATAAGAACATTTTAAAATATACCTGAATATTCAAATTATAATCCAACCGATATGTACTTACTATTTCTGCGGCCATGCTAGAAAATGTCTATATAAAGTCACAATTGCATATATCCCGAAGAAAAGGAAAAAATAAAAGACAATTAGATCGTGATATATATGACACAAGTACGTCGCCCTTCATGTTCGATCGCACACAGATGCAACAGCGCGAGCACAAACACAAATACTTTTTCCTTTGTCGAAAAATACGTCCCAATCACAGGAAGCCACGCGCATATACGTAATCAGCATTCTTAAATATTTTATGGCGTATAATAACATTGAATTATTGGCTCGAATATACAAATATATGTTTATGCATAGATAAAATAAAAAAAAGTATATTACACTAGTCCGCACATAGCTGAGTGGGACGTATTCTCCAGTGCCATTCATCGACAAATCCACCCTATTCTACGCTTTGAATTCAATAATGTATTTCTTCAGCACACTGATACCAAATAATAAGATATAAGCACTGTGCACTCATGGATGAACATTGAATTATGTTCCATTGTGCGAAGGGCTTGCTGATCTAGGTTTGTATTTCTGCGCGTCCATGAGAGTCAGGCTGTTAACAAATGCCCCGTCGTGAAATCAAATACATATAACTAAAAGGGCATGTCCATAGCACCATTCTGCTATGGATATTGTTCAATAGACAATAGATTATGAATTTCCACATGAACGATTAAGCCTAGAGAAGCAATCATTCTTTGCATACAAAATATCTGAAGTAGTGGAAGATGTCCAATTCTGATACTATACTTTGCAGATAGAATGATACAATAAAAGTCCGCTAAAAGGAGCTATTTTACGATCACATCGTAAAAGATTCGTAGGTATTCGGATAAATATTTTCCAGTTGCCGAACGATGTTGGTTGATCATAGCTTAACCGTATTATGATCCAAATAAATCGGCCTTGAATAGTTGGGGTCCAATTTATACCTGGTGTAAATATGTAGATTATATGTAAGAAGCTACTCTAGCATTTGAAAATAAAAGCAAAACATAAGTTGGCACTCTCCTAGTTCTGGAAATATAAGTTCCATTGCTCAACACATATTTTAGATCTTTGATATTTTACCGCATTTCAAACGATACATTATTTGGGCTTCTTTAATGTGTTAGAATCTGAGTGACTCTAAAGTATCTTTGTGATTTAATTTTTATTAGCCGTCAACCAACAATGTCAACATCAATATAGTCACCATCAACATATGTTTCTTCTGTTTTAATTTTGGTCTGTCTGTCTGGCTGGCTGGATATGTATGTGTCAACTGGTGATACGGTTTTGTGTTTGCATGAAGCCAAACGATATATGAAGAGCACTGCCTATTTTCAATCAGAAACTGGCCCTTCATTGACTCCTAGACGACTATATTATTGTTGTTAGTGTTGGCTTAGTCCTTGCTATGAAGACTTTGAAAAAGAGATGGCCTTGCGTTTCTATTCTCATGTATGTGGTGTTTCACTCGTCAGACTTGTTGGCCTTCCTCAGTAGCTCGGCGAGCCGAAACGGCCAGGCCGACTGACAAGCGGTTGGTCTTTTCTCAGGTTAGCCTTCCCTTAAATGGACTGGTTTGCAGGGCTAAAGGTCTCTATCTGCACTACTATTTCACCCATAGCTGGGGACATGAATTCACACCTTTCATAACTTTCCAAAGGTATTAATGCGGAGTGTTCACAAACTCCATCAGCCGGAATTCACCGAATCTATTTTCCGTGCTGTTAATATGCCACCCCTCACCTCCTTGTATATCCTGGCGCATGGAACATACACTCGAGACATGTTGGGAATATATAGGCTGAAACCTTGTGCTAAAGCAATGAAGATGGAGATAACAGTCTAAGAATCCATTGAATACATGTATACATATATATTTAGCAATTGCTTCCGTGTTACAACAGAAAACACATGTGTTCATGCATGTGTGTGCGTGTGGCCTATCAAACACGCAACACTATTGATCAATAGTAAACAAACAATATTAGTAAATACGTGTGTGTCGGTACATACACACATACGCACATACACACACGCATACACACATAATGTATGTGCGTGTGTTTTGTATTGAAAAACAACACATTTTCTGGATACATGTATTCTAAATTTGTGAGAGTATATATGTATTAGTGATGGATAGATCTTTTTTTTTTAATTCTACCATATATATATAGATAGATAAACATCATTTATTTTGATGCATTCATGCGATATTCTAGAACGTTTTAACATCCAACTATTCTTATTTCATCTAATTTACGCTCGGGCTTACCCATATGCAAATACGAGCAACGAACGATACATCGTGTATTAGCATGTCCACGTATAAAGAAGAAACGTTCCCAAAATGTCTGACACAAAAGAGATTTATTTCCCCGGTTCCTTTGTTATGCACCGTTCTCCCTCCGCACTAATTGCTTACTGTGTCTCTAATCGCCAACAAATAGAGCTCATGGCGCCATGGGGAACGAAACTACATATCATTTGCATCGGTGATGAACGGGCATTCATAATTGGAAGAGCACTAGGTATAGAATACATTGCGTCACACTGGAAATAATAGCAACGCATGTATACTATTCGGGTGCGTCTTTGAGATGCAATGTTTGCAAATTATCTTCAGGAATAAATAATGAACAGGACGCCTTCTAAATCAGTCCCTTATCCTCGCGATACACATGGTCCATAGACACCGAGTAGATGCCAATATCTCTGGCAACAGTGGGAATACTGAGAGTAGTTCATTCAACTAGTAGGATGCCTATCATTATTTGTTAAGCCTGCCCTCAGTATAAGTATTACCCATTGAATATTGCCTACGAGGAACGTTTGCAGAGCACCACCGCTTGGTAGCCGCTCCATCTTTACTTACATAGCTTAGCTTTGTCTGGAATAAGGCCCTAGTATAAAACACCCACGGATAATCATACTTAGACAGAACAAGCTGTATTCGTGACAAGTTTGATAAACATCGTTTTATAGTAACCGCTCCATATCTATTTACTAAGATTAGATGTGTCTGGCACAGGGCCACACTATAAAAGGTTATTTACTAAATGGGGATTGAACTGATTACACTAGCAAATTGTTATTGTGAGGTACCCAGTCATAATGATGTGTGAGAATAATTATTGTTCCACGGCGAACCACATCGTTACTGGATTTATCTTATGAAAGTGCCGTTAGTAACTACGTAATATTCGCTTGTGTGTGTATGTCTAAATAGTTATATTTCAGTCATGTCTAAATTAGCTCTGCACCGGCAGAGATAATGAATACATAAGATTTGTGCTTCGGCTTCACTTGTCATTTCTAAAAAGAATGAACATGTCACTGATTCTTTGGGAGGACGACTGCCAACAGTTATTGTATTTTACTGAAGTTGTTTTAGTGTACATGTGTGTATGCGAGCATATACATATATATGTACATATATGCGTATTAATATGTGTGTATGTGTGTAGATATATGTGGACACGCATATGTGTGTATATTGCACATATGTGTGTATATCTGTACATGTGTGCAGTTTCCTCTGTGTATATGTTTTATGTGTTTATGTATATTATATATACATATGCGTGTGTGTGTGTGTTTGTATAATATGTGCGTGCGTAGGTGTATGTATATCGATGTGTGCGTGCGTGTATATGTGTTGTCAAGACTGACCACAACTTGGAATAGTATGTTCAGCGTTGTAAACTGTTCTGATTTCCTCCTGTCTGTCTGATTTTGATACCTACAATTAATATGTCTTGAGAAAACTGAGATTATCTGTCCATCTTGACCAAGTAATAAAGAATGAAAGCAAATGCACATCGCCAAAGACAATTTAACCCGATGAACACAACAACATGCTTTATTTAAAGAATATACAAAGTGTAGCGAAGGCGTGTATGGTTATGCATGCAGACGTTTTAAAATAGTGTTTCTCAGATTCCCAGGTTACATTCACCCAATTGCGATCCCAGCTTTACTCAAATTCCTCTCACATTTTGAACTGTCATCTAGTAAATTTTCACCATTATACTTTCCCTTATACGTTCTTCCCCTGACAGAAATTCCTCCCCGATTCCTACCCCCGCGAAAACACCCCCTCCATAAGGAATTTCTCTCCTGGGAGCCAATTACCTCCGAATTACGAATCAGTGTTTCAGAACAATTGGAGAGAAACTCCTAAAATTGCTTTACTGAAAAGCGAGACAAATGAAAGGAAATAATTACTTCTTTGTATAATAACGCGAAGCGTGAAAAGGATAAAAATAAAAATGCTTTGAAAACTGGCCCGTAATTTCAATATTCATGTCAGCAAAATATCACTAATTTCACCAGTCAACCAGATCAACTACATTATTGTTAAGATGCTGGCGTATCGATTATTTCTGAGGACATTGAGAAAAAGAAATGGATGTCTCTGTTGCTCTACCTCCCTGGCTATCAATTGTGACTAAGAGAATCTGAAGATATTTAACTTTACGAATACGTATGTGATACTATTACCACACATCTCCATTAAATTCGTATTAATGGAAACATTCGAGTCGCTGGCTGTCGATGGCGCTGGCTGTCGATGGCGCTTTTTACGTCATAACTTTCCTAAATACAGAAATTGGGGCCCAATTTACCAACTCACAATCTTAGAATTATCGCTCTTTGATATCTGAATGAAAATGGTGTAACTAAATTATCCACATTGGTTATTTGCTCAGACTGTAATCAATGCACAACAGGTTTTTGTGCGGCTGCATTACTCAAATCGCTGTTATTTTTAAATGAATATTCACCCGATGACCTGATAGCTGCTGCATGGGATCAAGTGACAGCAAGTCTCCTAAGAAGTAATATTATTTTATTGGTATTACTATCATTGTTTCGTCGTTGTGTTTCCACACAAGTAGTATATGGCGGCCTCCAATGGAGATCAAGTGGCATCAAGTGGCCTAAACGCTCCAGCAGTCTCTGTAGTAGTCTACCTGATTGTACTGTCGCCTCGGTGGTGTCGATTCTTCCTAGGATTTATAGTTTGTTCATCGTTGTTGCTAGGCTCTTTGAGAGTATTCCAAGTGATCCAACAAGATATTTGTCCAGTTGTTTGCTTTCTATCAATCTCACTTTCTCAGCAAAATCCACTATCGGACACATGTTCGTTTTGCTTACCATGACTTGATCTGGTCTGGTGGCTTGAATTGGGAGATCAGTTTGAGTTTCAATGTCCTAAAGAATGCTATATGTTTCATTCTTTAACGAAGATATTAGACTGTGCATATACCATCTGTATGGTCAAGTCCCGGGCATTGGCACAGTTTCCAGTGGATCACTCCTATCAATCAGTCGTGCCTTTTTCTCTAATCTTATTGATTAATATACTCTCCTACGCTTTCAATAACCGTATTACATCTATCGACACCTATATCAGATTTGTAACACTCGACGTTGCCCTGAAATAAGATACATATTGATGTAGTCTTTATCCATCAAAATAATTTTGCAAACTCCTGAACAACTACTTATTAGTTGGGGTAAGGTCAGGAGAATACGGTGGATGACTCATCTTCCCCAGCTTAATGCCTCTATGAGATCTATTGTCTCTCGAGCGGTATGAGAACGTGCATTATCAAAGATGAGAGAGTACTTCCCAATGTTGTTTTCAAACGCCTATGTTGTTTACAGTAAACCTCAGCTGGGAATATTTGGTTATCGTTAACAGGTTTTTAATTGATGATTCCTCAAAGACTCAACACTATCTTCTTCGAATGAAGGTTGCCTATTGGCTGGAGCACACGTCTATCATATCCACTGAGCCACCGACGACAGTGCTTAACATTGTGAAAGGGGATCAATTTCACATCCCCAGTAATAAAATAAAATAAAATAAAATAAAAGGTCTGACAAAAAAGCGCTTGCAGCTTCTGAGAATGCAGTGACCCTCAACAATGATAATTTTGCGGGCAATTTGCTACGGACAGGTCATGTGGGGACCATTTTCCTTTAATACTTTTCCTAGATTCTTCGAATTGTGAAAAGTCATATGGATAACATCGAATTGTTCGATAGGTTCCCGGACTATAACAGCAGGATAGGGATGGCATTTCAGCTTTTTCAAGCTCAATCGGACATAACTAATACCAAGGTTGAATAGATCGTCTAAACAGATTCAGACATGAATTGTATCTGGCTATATGGTATGTTTGATTGCTTCTCTAGGAAGCACAGTTAAGTCAGTTTCATCGGATATCGCTACAAATAAAACGACTGATAACATGAGTGTTATGTTCATTTTTATTTTGAAGAAAAAGGACCGTCTCAGTATGTTGCTCTTTGAAAGTCTTTACTCTTTTCTTCTGAACATTTTCCCCTGCGTAAGAAAAGTTCATGTCTCAATCGTTCACGTTTTCAAAGTGCGAAGTTACACAAGCATAATTACTATCAGGTGAGGCCGCATTAGTGAAAGAGAACTAGTTCAGACTCTTCAACATCTTCTTTCAGACGGAATAAGAGCCGATTGTATTAATAAAATATCAAACGCACTAAGAACATCCCTGTTTCAAGTTATTCCCTCAGTTGATTAAGATCGATTTCTTTAATATTTTATGTTTTCCTTTATAAATATTTAAACGCTATTTCGTCTAAAAATCTCCAGAGATACACACATAGTTTCTGTTCTCCGTTTGCAATTTCAAAATACCCGGATGTCCACAAGTAAAAATAGCAATGGCAAATATAAATGTCAGTTGGAGATTTTACTATTTGGAAAACGAAGCTCTCTCATTGTCAATATAATGATTTTTCGCGTTAACTGTGGAAGCCAATAGCAGAATTGCACGTTTCGAAGACGCAACTGCCTGTCATACAGGCTTAATATAAGTGTCAACATTTCCCTCTAAATGAGGATAATTTACAAGTCGCCAATTGTTCGTTTTCAGTGTGTCCATGTTTGAGTCAAGACAAGGTGTATTCTTTTCTTTTCGCTTTCCATAAAATTGTATTTCGTTTGTGTTCACATACACATTCACATGCATAACAACACACACACACATACATACACTCAATCGTATCACTCTATCTACTGGCAACAGTTCACACTTATTAATACTTCGATGGTAGTGAGGAGGGAGTAGTATGTCAAATTGATGACCCAAAAACATTTTTCTCCATCACACATCGTGGTATTACAGGGAAAGTACATGTTTTAAGATATACAGTCAGGATACACAGTGCTGTGGATCTATACCAGACGTCCCCAGGGCGTTTGTATCAACACGTATGTTTCTGTAAACATAATATAACACGTTTAGACAATAGAAAATAACAATATATAAATATAAAATGTCTGTCAGCAAAGTATATATTCTTTTATTTCTTATATTAATATCAGCTTCGACCCGAACATTTCAATCGACCAGCATTTGATATGCTAGTAGATTTCTCAGAGGAAACGGCAAGGTCGAAAGTGGACTTGGAAAAGCCCAAATGACACAACAGAAAAACGAAATCGACATCATAATAACTGACAAGATCAATAACATTGAAGGCGTTACCGTTATAAACAAAGTAGACATAGGAAGCAATTATAAAATGGTAGCATGCAGAACTAAAATGGTTTTTGAGAAGAGATGCCCGAATAAGATAGATATATAGAATATTAGCAACGTCAGAATGGCGATAGAGAACATATTCCAGGCTATGCGGAATATCGAGAGTGACATAGAGGAAATAGTAATAGTCTGACAAATATAATGAAGGAAACAGTAGTGGTGGTAGGCAATACACATGTAGACACATGGGAATACTCTAAAGCAATATTAACACTAATAAAAAAGAAGAGAAATGTGGAGATACAAACTAAAGAGGAAGAAAACCAAAAAAGCAGAACTTAACACACTAATAAATAAAGGAACGAGAAAAGAAAAAAGAAAAAACACGGACATTTTAGTAGAAGCTATATAGCTATAAGAAATATATGTTTGCACTAAAGGATAGCAGTGGCAATATTATCAAAAGTAGGGACACATTGACAAAGGTAACGTATGAATATTATGAAAATATGTACATTTCAAAAATGAAAATAGAACTGACTAATAAACCTATAGATACTAGCGATATCCCAGACACAACAGTAGTCGTAGTATTTGCCCTACTTAATATGAAACTCAGTAAAGCCTCAGGCGAGGATGGTATACTGACAATCATTCTAGAAGATGCAGAGGAGCACTTTATGTAATCTAATTATTGCAGTGATATTTCCGTTTAAGTTTTGGATGATGTGTATGTAATTCACACAATGGATACGAGACGGAAAAGTTCCTAAAATCTTCTGTTTAGGAATAGTAATCCTACTCCACAAGAAAGAGGATAAGCACGACCGTGGCAACTACCGCCCTATTGCACTATTACATAGCATATATAAACTATTCACAAAACTACACACATACAGATTAAAAGGCACTCTAGATGAAAACCAACCACGCGAGCAGGCAGACGTCAGAAGATATATCACCTACATACAATAAGTCAACTAATCGAAACGTCTCTAGAATACAACCAACCACTCATTCTGGACTTTGTTGATTATGAGAAAACATCTGCCTCGGTAGAACGGACGGAAGTCTTCAACGTGTTAACGAGAATTACATACACATCATCCAAAATGTAAACGGAAATGTCACTGCAATAATTGGACTATATACATATACAAACAAGATAAAGATAGCAACAGAAGTAAGACAATGGGATACAATATCACCTAAATTATTTACAGTGAGCCTTGAAAGCACCTTTCGGAAAACTGATTGGGAGAGAATGGGACTAAACATATATCGAGAATACTTAAGTAACTTAAGATTCGCCGATGACATTTCCA
>VCCN01000986.1:9862596-9876054 GCA_006491835.1 Architeuthis dux
CACATTCAATATGTCTCCCAAGATGGCTGCAGTATCTGGGCAAAATTATGAGTAATTGCATCCATAACAGATATAAAGTTGATTTTGGAGTAAAGTCATGTTCCAATGGTTGCGCACTCGATTTCGACCCATTATATTAGGGCCATATTCGTGATTAAAAGCCATATGTGGCTCCCGAGATGGCCATCAGTAGTAACCATATTTACAGACATGATGGGTTTGGTATACACATACAGTTGAGAAGATAGGCATTTTAATAACATGAATTATATTAGAGTTGAAGAAGCATTCCACAGTGAAAACTCGAGAAGAACCATTAATGCTCACCCTCTTCGTCAGTAGCAATTGGGAGAATATGCTGACATGTCTGACCATTACAATGGCTACACATCGGCAACCATTCCAGACACCCTGTTTTGCAGCAACAAGGAATCAAATTCAAAACGCTGCCAGGAGGAACCCAAGGTAACAATGCTTTACTAAGATGTGATGAAGACCATCTAACTTTGTAGCCTTTATATATAGCGGTTAGTCAAAAGTGACAAGGCAGCATCCAAGATAATGCTTCTCAGAAAGCGACTGTACAAAATATAGTGTAGAGTAAATTGTGCTGTGATTTGATAGATCTAGAAGGATAAATATCCTGCTTGTATCATTGTACAGTCGCTATACGCTTTCGTTCTGGTATCATCATATTATATCATATATCGACTAATAGAAGCAGCCATTTCGATAATGGAGGATTTATCAACACATGTTTGATCTGATTCCCATTTTTCATGCTGTGATTAGTATCACGAAAACTAAATACAGATGTGTTCCCATCACCCCCTGTCCCCACATTGATCTTCTAATTCGTTTTTAAGATGTTGTAAACTATAACCCTCTTCTCCTAAAAGTGAGTCATTGTGCAGAGATGTGAGTTATTGTGATGAATACTGACATTCTTTGTTATTTTCCAGATTCTAATATAATTATTAAAATGATCTGGGTTTGTGTAATCAATTTACCTGGCATCGTTATTTTGCTTCGTCTGCCACTAAATCATGAGCGATCTGAATTCCCATTTCTACCTCCATGCCCCATTTATAATTTATTTCGTTTGCTTTTATAACATTATGGTTTTTTTTTAACAATAAGCACTCGTATGTGCTTTCCTTAGAGGCAGAACAACTCGCGTCTTACCTTTTCCTGAAACTCCTTGAAACTTGCTTTACTTGACTTCCGGGAATAATATTTGCTGCACTTTTCATAAATAAAAGAAAGGGGTAACTTCACTCTCCAATACAGCAGAAAGCTCATCCTCAGGCTAGCACTTATAAGAGTTGACGGGCCTTCTAATTAATATCTGAGTTGATGAGGACACTTCCCCATCATAGAGGTTAGATAGATCAGTCGCAATTCTAGTTTTATCCCATGGGACAAACTCTAGAATATGCTCAATGATATAGCACTTTTAACTAGAAATAAATATGACAAAAAGCAGGATAGAGACAGCTTCTAGCAAGGTCAACAGTATAGTATGGGATAGGCCGAGGTGTTATGCTTTTACTACCTGGACCATTATTACGCACTATTGTTGTATTACATACAGCAATATTCAGCTATGGTAGCCTACACCTTGGGCACCGTGCGATCCGTATACTTCAGCCTTCTTCACTGTTGGCTCGGCTCTACCTGTCAATTCATGTACGGTTGTCTTACAGAATCTCGGACGCATAAGACAGCATTTGGAACACTACCTCAACAGCAAACAATGGGAGCTAATATAAAACCACATGTTGGTTTTCACAGCAGTGACGCCAGCACGATGCCCTGGTTGTGCTAGAACATACACTCCTTTGTATATTATAGTGTGAGAACAACTACTAGACTTTCTGTTGGAATGCAATATACTTTGATTTGAATTGCAATACACCTTAGTGTGAGTTGGTTTCTTGAAACTTGCTCTACAAGCTTGGTCGCTGCAGTCACGATGTTCCAATTATTGGACTGCGCTCATCAAATCTCAACTTGTTGGAAAATATCTCATAAAGCACCACTGGGTTTCTAAGTGTGTTCTTCTATAAACCAATAGCTATCATTGACCAGAAAATCAGCTTCTTAGAATTAATTTTAAAGCTGGCTATCGTATTGATGCTAAAGGACTTGGACTACCAGATACGGAAGCCATCTTGGGATCCATATTGAATTTGTGACACTATCCTACACAGATATCACACCAGGATGAGTTTTAATCAATTTCCCAACTTCTAAGATATAGAACTGAACCCCCACACCTTATCTATAGCCGGTGTTGTTGCAATTCTATGACTATTACAATAGATTGACTAAATACGGGGGCCATCTGGAACGACATGTTGGATTTCACTGAAAGCTCCATTGTGATTTCAGGGGATTTTAAGTATAGTGTTTCTGGTGTTATATTGCAACAATCCCGCACAAGTCAGCTTGTTTAAATTGCTTTTAATGTGTCGGCCTAATGCTCCTGGACTAATGACCAGACACCAGACATAGACTTCCACGATGATCTTAAAACGCTCCGTATAATGAGAATTGGGGGTTCGGATCCTCCACATTGAATCAACGGCATTATGGTTGCCAGTGTGTGCTGCTTATATAAGAGCTGGTGATACATTGACATGTCTGTTTGATGACACTGACGCTGCACTCCAAATTCCTGATTTTGAAACTTGAAACAAAAAAGAAACACGTCCATTGTTTTGTGTTGAACTTCTTAATTGATAGTATGCGTTTAGTCGAATCATGTGACTGGATGCCTGATTAAGTGCGCGTGCGCATGCGTAATTGTAATTTTTTAATTGGTGTGATGTATTCTTTATTGCGTCCGTAACATTGTCACGAAATATGTACACATTAAGCGTCTATTTTTATTTCATGTGAGATACGTATTTACATGCGTAGAAGTGTGATTACTTGTTCATACAACGACATCCAGGGCGTAACTCTAGTATTAGGTTAAACGTTGTCATTTTCTAGTAATGCATTTCCTTCTGTCTCTCTGTTACTCCATTCGTCTAAATATATGACTCTCTGACTTTCCTCATCTATTGTCTTTGTCAGTCTCTCTCACGCACTCACACACTATCTCTCCTTTTTTCTCCCTCTCTCTTTCTAATTACACTGAACCAATGTCTGTGTTCTCTATTAGAGTCTTTAATTGAAAATTTCAGTAAGACAGCAAAGTGCCCGTACGTAGAATGACGCGTGCTGTGATATATAATTTTAATTTTCAAAAGTAAAGCCAGAGCAATTGTCTTGAAGAAGAAAAAGTAAAGTAACTTCTTTAAATAGTAGTTTGTTTTTTAACCTGAGTGATTTACTATATACTAGTAAATTTACTATATCTTCCCATCACGAAGACATATTGAATTGACGTACCTCGCGTACAGGCCGCACCAATTGAAGCTAGAACAAACTTGTGTTTTGTTTTTTTTTACCCCACAATAGGGTGTTAGGCGGATGTTCAATTTACAATGTAAGTGTAGGGTTTTTTTTAAGGTCACTTAACCTGCCCGAAAACAAAGTCAAAACACACGACACAACTCGTGTGCAGAATTTCACGGAGAAACCAGTCAGGAACAAACAATCCGGTAGGCAGTCACTCGAAGTACAAGCGGAGTGCGAACAAGACCGAAGCACCGTCTAACACCGTTACGTTCCAACAATCTCTCTGCAAAGAATTCACTCGCATCCACGTTTCCGAATCCGTTAAGAATCACGATCCGCTGCATGCTGCCCTTGTCGTCTCCTGTGCCGTTATGTAGGTGAAAACTTTCCGCGCATTCAAATTAAGTTGGCATAACATACGGGCACCTTACTCACTGCCGTTCTGATAAAAAAAAAACACTCCCTGCGCGCGCATGCGTTTCACTGACATTGCAAATAGCAGCGTTTACAGTATGCATATACGCGAGGTACCGTAATTCTTTCTTCGTCACACTCCCCACATATCTCCTGATCACAGAGATGGCAGCTGGGGGCTGGTCTCTTCTTCTGCGTACTTCTTCGCAGGGGGTGGTTTCCATTTTTTGCATCGGATTCCAGATGCCGTATTGCCGTCGCTACCCGCTGATGTACTTGACCCCAAAAAGGGTCGCGACTCCTTTACGTGGAGCGGTGTCCCATCAATTAGAACTGATTGCGAAATGCCGATACCAGTGACTCATCCCACACCAAACTTGGACGTGCATCGGCCGTGTGGGGCATTAACCCAAACGCGGTCCTCCACGCGGTATGCCCATCGGGCCTCCTCATATTCATGCGGAGATGCAGTGTCAATTCCCTTGAACCGCACTCGGTACGCGTATATTCTGTTGGCGGGTGCAACCGAGGTTGAAGCGTTATATTTTGGTGTTACATCATGCCAGTAAACTGCTTCCATTCTTGAACACTGCTTTCTGGCTGCGGTTCGCTTGACGCTTCTGTGGCATCTCTCCACTGTGCCATTTTCCGCCGACATGTACCCACATCGAAGTCGGAGCCATACGCCCCACTCGTCCAAACACTGTCTAAAGCGCCTCCAGCTGGCGAATAACGCTTTCGGAGTATTGCCGGAGCAACGGTCACATCACTGAGTATCGGACTGGACCACAGTCTATTAGAGTCGGGTGACAAATAGAACTGCAAGCTTCCGCATTTCGGCGACTTATACATCCACAGTCTCGTTGGAATGCAGGCGACAGGCCACGCACTGTGTATAGGCCGAGAAAGAGTCTGGCTCAAAGGCTGACACGAGGGCATCCCGTATTCGTCCGACGTCGGCATTATCCACCGTGTTCACGGATATAGTGCGAAACCAAACGCCCTAAGGTGGCAGGACACGAGACACAGCTCGTGTGCAGCAGTTCACGGATATAGTGCAAAACCAGATGCGCTGAAACCAGTCAGGAACAAACAATTCGGTAAACTGTAACTGTGAATACACCGCCGAGTGTGCAAAAGTCCAACACACCGTCCAACACAATAACAGTCCGACAGTATCTCTGCGAAGAATTCACTCGCATCCGCGTTCTCGAATCCGTTACGAATCACGATCCGCCACGTTCTGCCCTTGCCTCTCTCCTGCGCCCTTAAGTAGGTAGCAACATTCCGCGTATTCAAATTAAGCTGGCATAACATACGTACACCTCACTCACTGCCGTTCTGATAGAAACCACTCCCTGCGCGCGCATGCGTTTCACTTACAATACAAATGGCGGCATTTACAGCATACATATATACGTTTACTTCGAGGTTCCGTAATTCTTTCTTCGTCACAGTAAGTCTACGGTAAAGTGGTTTCCCAGTTTGACAGCATTACGCTTGTTTTCCGGACTTTTTAGATAACCAACAAATGGCAAAAAAGTAACTGATTCAAGATTGATCACCCACAACACGGCATGCTGCCAAAAGACGTTGTCACATGACAGTTTCTACTGAGTGACTAACCAGACCTGTTTATTCTTTTATTTTTAAACTATCGCCTCTTCATTTGTTATTTTAATGGATGACATATTAAAGATTATCCGCTCAAATGTGTTAGTATCTATTCAACAGGATGCTTGTATTTGATGTTTATAGCAAGAAGATGGACATCTGGTTTTATTTTGGTGAATTTAGGCTTGATATCTCCCCTTAAACATGAATTAAGTCTGTTTTCTCTCTCTGAAACCATGATTCACACGAATGAAACCAGTTTCAATAAAATAATTAATGCGAAAAAGTTGGAGATATTTGGCTATTTCACACCATGTTGTTGGATACAGTATATTATGGTTTTTATGATTCGAGTTTTGAGAATAGTAGGTACTGAAACGGCATATACTGCTGAACCATATATCTACTATATTTTCCTATACATATATACCTATCACACAGTTTAATTTATAAATTAGGCACAATAGTAATATAATAGAACAATTATAACAATTCAAATAGTTTTTCGGCCGATTGGACTCCTTGTTGTTTGTGTCGTTAATCCGTTATTCGGCCTTCTTCAGTAGGATGCGAGTGTTTCTTTCCTTACCTTGTCAGGCCTGGTTTCCACACCATGTCCGTGTTGAGTAGCGGGAGCCACATCGGTTTGAACTCCGCACTTGTCTGACTTATACATTCAGTCGACATGCTGATGTGTGCTGCCTTGTTGGTGTTCCTCTTGTGAGATACGGTTTGTTTGTCCACACAATATCTCCAATAGTTCCCCATGACGTTCGATTACATTTTATAGAAGGGTGGCTTATGTGGCTTATGAGCTAAGGAATAACTGATTATTCTGCCCAAAATGTAATCAGTTATTCCTTAGCTCATAAGCCACCCTTCTATAAAATGTAATCGAACGTCATGGGGAACTATTGGAGATATTGTGTGGACAAACAAACAGGCACACCTGAGTGAATACATACACCGCTTCCAAATCCGTTGGCAGAGGTTAAATGCATACAGCAGTGCTCGATGTTTAGATATTTATTTCACTGTTGATGAGCAAGATGACATAATCAAAGGACACAATGACATACACATTATCTGCGATATTTCGTATTCATCCGGCAAGTCACACCGCGGTGTGATTTTGATTGGATGCAATGTTTTCCCACTATATAATAATGAAATTATTGTCTGTGAAAAGGAAGGTTTTCTCGGATTAAGGAATTGTTGATGCCGACTTTTACTTAAATCATATCAACGGAAATCTTGGTCCAGAGATTATGTGCTCATTCCTTCCAGAGCAGTCCATTTCCTAAACGGTGTTGTGCCTGGTTCCCACGTGGGAGAGACGTAACTACATTTAAAAAGCTTGTTTTTGTTAATAAAAATAAGTTTTAACCCATTTAACACTTCCAATGCTTTAATAACATGTCCTATATTATATTTAACCATTTATAGTATAAACATATACAATAAAGAGATAGGTATATGTATATATGTATATTGGAAAGAAAGTAAGGGTCCAGTTTGGCATTAGTGGCATTGTTAATAGAACCCCCTCTATAACGTTTTTGAAAATGTTCTCAAAAGTTGTTTTTTTACTCTTTAACATTCTCTTAGGTCCGTTGGGTATGCATGCAGAGTTTGGTTGGGTTGCGCCCATGTTTAGGTGGTTTCTATAGCGTGACAGACAAACAGACAGACAGATGGCGCGACGCCTCTCAGTCATATACATATATATCTGGAGATGGCACATAGTGCCATGAGAAGTATGTTCATATCAGTGCGAAGTAAAGCAGTTTCATCCGAAATTCTAACTATGTTCGATTTTGTTGGATAACCGTTTAGCCCTCCGAACGCTTAAATACTACAGATATACCCCGCTTTTCGAAAGTTCGCTTTACGCCAGTTTTTCGCTTTTATGAAACAAGTGAAACAGCGGAAATAGCGTTCAACGTTTTTTGCAGATAACCGTTATAGAGGCAACACATGCCCTCTCCCTCTTTTCTACACCCCGTTCTCCTCTACCCCCCTCCGCCCCAACCTGTGACGACATAGCCTAACATACCATTATCACCATTTTGGAGGTCACGCACAACATTTTCTCACATGAAATAATGGTCATTACTTATTCGCTTTACGCAATGTTGGCTTACGAACGGTTTTTATATGCGTGGAAACCTGTACTTCAAATCTGCTGTACTGGTATACCTTAATTAGTGCTGTTTTCGAAAGCGTTGCGTACTGTGTAATACTGTATTGTCCAAGGTCTAATAATTGAATGTGTGTTTCAACTAAATTTGATTAATTTGTACAGCAATACTTTAACCGTACTACATCAACACACGCATTAATCAAAACCGCACTATTCAACGTATTACTGTATTGAGGTATGACATGCTGTGATAAGAGATATCCTCGTGTTGAATGAGCATTTTAAGGATTTGGCGGCCTCTTTGGACGTCAATTTGGAAACTATACCTTTCGTGTGGTAGACTTTGATATGTTATCAAGCACAGTTGCTACTACAAAATACCGTTGACAAAACTTGTCTATGATGAATAATGAACGAGTAATGGTCATTTTAAGGATTTGGCGGTCATCTTGGCCACCATCTTGAAAATAAAACACCATTCCAGTGGTAGACCTTTAGTATCTTAGTGAGCACACTTTATATCACAAACTATTATGAAACATCATGTTGCACATTTTGGGGGTTAGGCGTTTTTCTTCATAACTGCAGTCGACTGTATAACTGAATATGTAAATAGCTTTATGTATATATACTTTTTTAATGTGTGCATGTTATAAATCGAAAGATATTCCACGCATAGCCACGGGTCTTTATTATCTGACATGGTAATACCAATAAAACGGTTTCTTTAAATTGCGGGTAATGTTCAAATGATGGTGCTAATTCAAACAGCTGCTCCATTGTTATCTCCCTTCTCTAAAAGCGGCGAGCTGTTTCTAACATCGAGTGAGCGAGTGTGTGGGAAATTCATGAAAGAAAAACAGAGGTTAGTACATGAATTAGAGTTGGTAATCCACACACACGATCACTCGATTAAAAACGGCGAACAATTTTTGCAAATGGGAGATAATTAGGTAAGCCTCATACGCTGTTTGAATTAACCTCCATGCAGTTGAGAATTACCAAATTACGATGTTAGGTTATTATTTGGCATAGTTAACAATGATACTGCACCAGATTTAACAGCTCGTCAATTTACCATCGTGAAATTAGTATAACCAAATTGTCTCTCATGTATGCCAATGTTCTATACATTCATTACTAATTTTCTCAAATATTCCGTTGGCTTCTGTCAGCAGACTCTTTACTATTTATTTGTTTAGTGTTTAGAGGTATTCAGAAGTGCTATTTAAATGTATTATAATTTCGGAGTGTTGTTTAGATGTGTGATTATTTGTTATTTCTAAACCAAACATAGTAGGATTCTATTATTTCTAGTGGAACATTACACAATCGAAACGGATATTACCATGTATTATGTATGACCAAACTCTACAGCATTGGAACTCTGTTGCCAAATATATGAATATGTTGCCATCCAAAAATGAGTACACCCCTACGAAAACAAGTTTATTTAAATTCAATGTTTGTTGTGACCGCCTTTATTTTCTATTAATGATTGATTGTGTACGAGTTTTCTTTTTTACAAAACATAAGCCTAACATCTAATTCCCAACGTTTCGAAGGCGATGGTGAAGATAGGGTACTCTCATAGATGTTGCTAGGTACGTACTAGATTCGGTTCGCGCGTTTTGTTCAAAGTTTCCAAAACTTTGTGTAGCTCCTCACACACCTATATGTTACATCTTGTGTGCTTCTGAATGTATCATATACTCTGAATACTCTCTAATTGTCAATCATTTTACTATATACGTATTACGAAAACGTCTGGCGTGTATTATGGTTTCAGATGTGTGCCTTTTGAGTTGTCTGGCGTAGTCCTTCAGATCTGAAATAAACAGAAATAACAGCCTTTTTATTTCATCCGTGACAGCTTTAAACAAACGGGAAGTAGCCAAAGTACCGCTTTGCCGTATTAGTTATCAAACTGAAATACAGGTTATTTTCAGAGCCACGTCTCAAGTAGGTGTGTTCTTTTCATCTATAAACTCATAACAGATTCTACTCCCAAACTCCGTTTTCTTTTCTTCCTGAGAGTGACTCTACCGAGTTATCGCTTATCAAGTAAACTTGATAATATGCGTACAGAATGTATTCGAAAAGTAGCTCGAAGATATAAAATACAAGCGGACAAACTTGTGATACACACAGCTTTGGATCAAACTAATTGTGTAGAAAATGGCGCAATATTCGACCTTTCCTTCTGAGGAGTCTACTTCTCTTTTTAAAACATTATGTTTTCAGGAATCTCATTTGAAATTCTGGGATGAAGCACTTCCATAACCCTATGAAGTATCTGGAAAACTAGATCAGAGTAATTCATAGAATAACAAGGGCATTCTAGAGACAAACAAAAGGGGGGTTCGGACAAGAGGACATGGGCATGGTTGTGCAAAAGATATTTGAAAATGTAAAAGGTATCTCAAGTGATAGCAGTCGAGAACAACTGTATTAGACTATACTACGTTAAAGCCAACATAGACGAATCTCAGCAAAATAGCAAACATCACCTGTGCGGAATCGGATATAAAAAATGACAATCATATAAAGAATACTGCTGCAAATGAGTTCAAATTAAATATAATGTGGGCATAGCTGGGTAGTTTGACCAGGCAGACTAATAATATAAGTACAAACCTGGGGTGGCCGAATGAATTTAGAAAACGTACAATCCTCTGGGACTTTAAAAGAGAGCAGATCTTGTCTTTGTAAACAATGATTTATCCGGGAGTGGATATCACCGTTCCAACAGATCATAGGGTGGAATTTGGAACCAGGTGAGACGCTGGTTAAATAGCCGAATCTAATCACAGAATTGAAATAACATGTGGAATATGAAGTTGTCCATGATTATTGGTGCAATTGAAACAGGCCTGAAGAGCTTTGCAAATAAGTTGGAAGAATATCTAAACCTTCCTAGAGAATTGACAAAATGGTGGAACACGGAGTGGCGATAGTGTCAACAATACTGGAGTGCTTGGAACGATTTCGAAGATCCTTACCAAAAGACTGGATGGACTGGAAACCCAAAGAATAATTGAAACTAGTCAGGCAACGACGTTACTGAAATCAGAAAGAATACCGAGGAATGTGCTGGACTATTGACGAGATTTGCTGTCACTTTATATCATGTGCGAGTCAGCAAATATTACTGGGGTGGTAACGGAACGAGTACGAAATATAATAGTGATAATAATCCGTGTTGTTTTTCCCTAATATGTGTGGAAGAGTTCCCCGGCCTTCTATAAGTGCACGTTTCATCCGGTAATCCTTGATAGATAGATAGATATATAGATAGATAGATAGATAGACATGTTCATGGTTGTCGTTGACAACGAGAGCTTTCATGTCGAGTCGACGAAAGATCCTTGTTTTTTGGGTGAAGAGTGAATGGAACGTCTTACTCAGGAAACAGTTCCTTTTGTTCTTTGGTGATACAGTGGCTGGCTGGAATTAGAAAAGTGTCACATGTCTGCAGACAAATGGACATTTACCTCACCAGTATCCATCCATTTCTGATGGGCTAATAGATAGCGAATGTTTGGCGTACGTTGCTATTTATAGTCCAGTAACAATGCTAACAGCAACATAGGTTTTCAGTCTTTTTGAAAAGATACCAAGTTAATTAGAATCACAACAAGATGATTTGTATATTCATTTGTCTGTGGATCTGTGATTTATCCAAATTAGGAAGGTTGCAGGATTGATTTTGAGCCCTCAAAAATTACTGGATATCAAACTACACAAGAGAAAGACGGGGAACGTTTCAGCCATTATATAGTTATAACAATAACAGACATGGGGATATTGATCAGAGGAATTTGATTACTAGTTTGTCCAAATCAACCCGTTCCCTTTTCTTCAAGGTTCGTGGAATTTGTCTTCTGTCTCGTTAGCTTATTCCCGATATAAATAAAGAAGACGAGGGATTTATTTGCTACATTGTTAGATGATGGAAATCTCACCGGATCCACCCGTCTCTCTTTCTTCCAGACTCTGGTAAAGTGTCGTCTGCTTTTCTCTTCCGTTATTCACAATATACCTGAAAAAGAAATCAAACACAAATAAATTGAATCGCAACAATCACCCTACAATTATGTTCTTTTACTCTGTAAATTATGGAAACATTCGATTGAAACAATTATATTTAAAATTAGGAGGGACATTTATGTTAGTAAATGATAACTATAACAGGTACACACTCTCTTGTCCGAAACACGCGTCAGTTTTTAGAACTCGAAATCTTTCGGATTTCGGAAAGTTAGTACAGGTAGCGTATCGATAATAACAAATGCTTCCTTTTCTGCTTCTCACTGTTACCTTCAGAGGACTATTCAGCTCTATTTAAGATGTTCACATTATTCAAACTCAACAAACAAACAACAAAGAAATAAACAGAAGATTCATGTCTCACTAGTAGGAGATATGTGACACATTTGCGTGGTATTGGTTGAAACAAGGCTTCTCGAAATAATAACTTCCGCTCTGGTCTACAATGTCTGGTAGAGCACAGCGGAAATAAACGAGTCGACCTTGGTTGAGCGTGGGCCATGTTTGGCGCCAAACCTGAGCTTTGGTTTGCAGACAAAATCTATTAAAAATGTTCGGTTTTCGGAACTTTTCGGTTTTCAGAATCTCGGATAATAGATCTTGTACCTGTAATTGTGTCAGACGTTTAACTTAGTTGCATTTCTTCTGAGGAAATGCTGAATAAATGTTCTCATTAGAATATTTTCCTGTAAGATACGCTTCATGCTCTAACCAAAATGAACATGTGTATCTTTATCCATTTATCCAGAGATATGACGTAAGTAGAAACTACTATTTTACACATATTTTACTGAAGACTTACTCGTTGATAATTATATAATTTGCAATAAAAACGCTCGAGAAATAACGGCACGTCTTATGTTGTATTCTTAGTCGCTATTATTTTGTTATGCAACACAGTAAGAAAAATCCGGTTCTCTGCGAAGTCCAGTGATTTTCAGTCTAGTGGTACCAGTAGGAAAATACAACACGACTCGACGTTCTATCGTTGGGAACGTTTGATTTATCCGGAGATAAAATGGAGAGAAAAACATAGGTCGAACAAGGGACAATGTTTCTCGTTTCGAATCGTCTTGTTCGAACAAGGGACAAATGTTCCTTATTTCAAATCGTATGACCACCACCGACCACACGTCATAAGATAGCAGAGTTTGCACCTACTTCAATAACGACTATATGAATAACATAACTGTATCAACTATTATGCTCCCTTGACAATACCAGCAGTTGAGTAGGTAAACGAACAGACGTTTCTAGCAACACATTTGCGCCTCTATTTACCAGAGAATCATTTATCAAGAAAGAATATTTAAAATAGTCGGTACTTAATCGCAAACCGATAACAAATAGTTTTTGTTTTTAAGTTAACTGTAAAATAACATAAAACATGATTGTCTTTGTAGTGAACGGGCGAACGATATTTTCAGAGCTCCGTCTAGAATTTAACATTTACCTGAATAAAATATTACTTTTAATTTTAATGAAAGTATTACTGATTTTATTTCTATAAATTGAATATAACTATTACTTATTTTATTAAAAATCCTCTAAATGTCAATTGCTGACATCTATACGCAACCGAAAACATTTAAATTGGAGGTATATATAGATAGAAGAGAAATGTATATACAGAGTTTTCTGTGTGTGTTGATGAATAGAAACTATATTATGTCGCGATTACAGATAATCTCCACGTGCTTGTGCCAGTCAGAGATGTTGTTCTTCGCCTGGACTCAGATCTGACGATAAATAACTTTAGAAAATACATCTTACCTTTGGGTAAATAATCACACTCCTGGTTTTTCAGGTGTTCACCTATGTTTTTT
>VCCN01000986.1:9901109-9914974 GCA_006491835.1 Architeuthis dux
CTTTTCGTAGGATGCGGGCTGTTCCGAGTAGGGCGAACCCTTGCACTACATGGATGTTAATGTTACTTGGGATACGGTTGGTGAAAGTTTCCGTTCCTTCTTCAGAGCTAAATGACCACTGGTGTTATGGTGATTTTCCAGTCCCACATCATGATGCTCTCGACCTCCCGGTACTTGTACTTGGACATTTCCTCAGTTACTTTCACGGAGGTGTTTCCGTCTGATGGTATTGCTATGTCGATGGACATGCACCTATTTTCTTTTCTGTCCTTGATAACGATGTCAGGTCTATTCGCCCTTATTTCTCTGTCAGTTTGGACGGGCATGTCGGACTCAGTTCGTCATTCTCACTGGCAATGTTAGATTGGTGCTCATACCATCTTTCGGATGTTACTGAGATACTGTTTGCGTTTATGTTTTGTGGTATTTTAGTTGTATTGTAGTTGCATTGCATTTCTATTTATAGTGGTACTAAGGTAGTGTTTGTAATGGTGCTATAGTATCATTGTAATGTTATTGTAGTCGCGTCTTAGTTTATTTGTATTTGTAGTGATACTTACGTACTGTATTTGATGACATGTTTCTATTATTGTAGTATTGTAGTGGTATTGTGGCAATTTTCCTATTTGTATTTGTTTTTACAGTGGTTGTGAGATATTGTTCGTAGTGACCTTTTAGTAATACTTTTAGTGGCGTTCTATTCATCACTACTGTACTTTCTTTATAGCGGTATTGTGACGGATGTTGTGCTATTATTAGCATTGGAGTTCTTTGGGGGTGTTAATCTTTGTTTTGGTTGCCTTTTTAGTAGTATTGTCTTAGTGCTTTGGGTGACATATAAGTGGTAGAGTAGTCATATTGAAATGGTGCCTGTGGTAGTGGTACTATTATTAGTTGTGTTTATCTTTTCATATCAGGGTCACTAATGTATATCGTCGCATTGGATCAAAATGTCCGTACGTCCATTTTTATGGTTTTGAGATATGGGCAATTACATATTTTGAACAGTTATATTTTGATGGCAGAAACAGCAGAAAAGGTGACAGTAACAATGTTTTTGGTAATTTTGCACTCTTTCCACAGCTCTGCTTATATTTATATCACGTGGTTTTGTGGAAATACGCTTTCTTGAATCAATGCACTTGGAGGTGAGGCCTTTTTGACACAAGTTTCTGTATTTGATTTACCTTAAGTGAAAGTCACTATCTGATAACCGGTTCATGAGTGTATTTGGACATGAGGTTGTTTTGATGTAAGACACTGATGTAACACTTGTAAATATGTAAACATGTTATTTTCCGAAAAGTGGATATAATGATGTTTTGATCCAATGCGACGATATACGAATCCTTTCAATTTCATAAAGTCTAATACATGACGGCAAACGGAATTAAAACATGGGTACATTAGTATTATGCAGCTACAATAACAGAGAGACTAGCATACAGCACATCGGATTTGCTGTTACCATTTCCAAATTAGTAATGGTATTCCTGGAGAACAGCATATGCTATTACCCAAAAATGTATACGTCCGTAATGTAAATCACATTTTCGTTATGATTTGAAACATCGATAAGACGTTCACACCAGACTAGATTAGGTGAGCAAATGTATGATAATAACTTTACTGAAGGATTCTGAGGTAATTCCTTACTTGCTATCTTTGGAACAACGACACGTTTTTCTTTATATTGGTTTACATATGTTCACAATATGAAAATCAACAATGACATGTATAAAAATTAAGCCGATCGATAAAAAATACATTATAACATTTACTTGATATTTCTATAGTTTGAATATGTGATATTCTGTTTCTTTGACAGATAAAGGTTTGCGTGTTTAATTGCCCTAAAGATTAAAGGTTTCAATTCCAAAATTCCATAGAACCCGATGCAAATTAAAAGAGTAAAGAAATATGACAATTAAGTACCACGTGAACTCACCATCAGAAAGTTTCGATATGTTCTCGTGGCCATTGTTGCAGAACCATCTAATTGATTACGTCATCGAATAGTAACCAGTGATTACAAGCTGATCGTGTACGACAGCCAGAAATGATCCCAAAAATGGCTTGACAGTGAGGCTCTAACGTATTTTCTAGAATCAATGATATTGTCCGGCTACAGGTAACATAAATGACACTGTCGTGTAATGGCTAGTCTCGCAGATCATTACTACATATGTGTGGTATGGTGCTATTCTAAATTAAGCTTAACATATCCCTGAAATATTGACTCCATTAAGTAGCTTTTGTAGTTATCCCATTTGATAGTAATATGATTTTCTGCCTTTTAAATTATTGCTAGGAAAATGATATGAGGTTAACTCTTTACTCTCAGAAATAAATGTTCAAACAACCTTTCTTATTGTATCAGCACCCTTATACAGCATTGTCGTTCATCTGGATATGATGCAAGGGCGGTAATACCTTTTTTTCTCGGAGATTTCCTGCTGATACTCTTCCTTAGCAAATTTCTTTTGATAAATAGAAAGCATTTCTTCTCAAATAGAATCAGTTTGCGGCTCCCCCGCTTTTGTCTTTTTTTTAACACAGACGGGTTTTCTATTTTAAAAGTAATCATACTTTCTACAAACGTTTTGGCCGATCCACGCTCCTGGGAAAGAGCCACGCCGTTCGGTATATTAGCTGCCATTTCTTTTTTGTTCACCACTCTTTTCTCTTTAAAACGGAGACCCCTCTCTTTTTTTACAATTTCTACACCTGACGAAGGCTGCACACTGGGAACGTTTTGGCTACAACAAAAGCAACGCAAAGGATGAGTTCAATAGTCTGAACAACACAGGAAATGATAAATGGCTCTTCACAAACTTATAAAAGTTTTATGTAGAATGTATCGACTGTAGCGTTGAGCTAACAATAAAGGCAGCTCAAAGAATGTGTTCAGTAACAGGAATAACACTCGGAATGTTATGATGGACGTTTTGTGTATGAGCTGAAATTCCAAATAGTTCATTATATATTCATTTATTTATAATACAACATAACCATCATATATATGATATATTTGCGTGCCTTACCGGTGACAGGTGTGAGTCCAGGCCTCATTGAATGCAGCGATTTCGAATGGTGGCTCTCATGACAAGCAAATCTTCCCCATTCAGAAGATTGTTACAACACAATATTCCTACCCAAATTCACCCTATTCAGCCTTGTTCTGTAACCAAAACTTCGTGAATCTCAATACTCTTGTTACCATCAAAGAAAACAAGAGATTACCAACAGCTAGTGCCATCAGCACTAAAACTACAGCCATAATAAAAACAGTGGAATCCTTTATAAATTAATGAAAAGCGAGTGGACATAACTTGATTTTGGGTTTACATTAATCAATATAGATGTGATGCAACACACTCACCCACAAACATAAGTTAAACCCTATGCTGTCATGACATGAACAGCGTTCTCTGTCATTAAAATAGGAGCCTAAGAACAAGTAATAATAGAATTAATGTGTGATAGATCTAAGAGTATAGCATAGCTAAACACCGTGCATGCAATATGGAATCGCTTGTGTTACACGCGTTGCTGCAGATGAGTGTGTCTTATAAGTATATTCACCGAGATTCCTTTTCCATTTGAAACTCAAGAAGGCAGCTGGAGTCTTGAGTGGTGAGGATCTAGTCCATTAAACAAGAGTAGGGCCCGGTTGTACTCCTTGATCCCTAAGTAAATAGGCGAAAAAGACTAGTTTATTATTGGATGACCCATCATAGAATTCAACTTCCGGGCGTGTACCGTATCAATGTGGACAGATTGTATACGAAGTTGCCCACGTTAAAAACTGAGCATATGTAACATGTTGTTAAATGGGGTAAGCAAATAAATACCAAATCTAGTCTCCATTATTGGATTCTACAATGCATGATGAAAGAAACATTCATGATAAATAGGTTAGCGGGTTCAATATTTAGTGACTGCCATGTTATTATGGCGTTATGCGAGACTAAGCTAAATCTGGTAAATACCCATACTTAAAACACAATTAGTTCGATTTACAGTCTGGTTTAATATAAGAACAACCAAATATACCGTCACTAACATCATAGTCACAACAACAGCAAAAAGGGTCAAGATGATTTATAGATGTTTACAATGCTTAGCTTAGTCCGATACAAGGCCAAATGAAAGAGGGTGGATAGTTTACGTTCTTTTCTATTTGGGAAGTGTGTATCTGCTTTTAACAAGTTAACTGCGAAATCCTGTTCGGTGCACAGCCAATCGAGAGGAGGATTGTGTAACGCCAATCTTCCAAGTGGCTGCTTGCTTTGAAGATTGCATTCGAAATCACGGCTTATTAACCTGGGCGCTAACACCGACCACATGCATCAGCAGGAAATACGCAATTATTTCAACCACGACACAGATCACAGCACACTCGCTTAAAAATGCTATTGTTTATTTGGAATTATGTAGCGCAACGATTATTCACGGTTTACTGATTTCATTGATTGAATCATACGAGTAGAAGCATTTTCAAATTTGGAGACCCTACAACACAACAGCATTGTAACAGCACTATTCACGTATGGACATGTTTTTACTAAACTTTTTAATAATGCATTTCTTTTTAATCTCTTGCAACGTTCAAATAATATATAGATGCGTAACACAGTAACATACCCAGGAAAGCGTGTGTGCCCGTTATGTGGAATGAGAGTTTGTAAACTAGTCATGCCAGGTCATTTGCTAATACGTTTTATATTCTTCCACTTGCAATGTTCCCCATGATTGCTATCTTACGAATAATGGTGTGGTTATAAATTCATAGAAATGAAAGAGTTTATCAAAAACTGAATACAAACTGTTGTATGAATCATACATATATACTAATAGTGTTTGCCTCCGTTGACTCTCTATGTCGTGGTTTCTGCTAGAAATGGTATCACCGTCGCACAGGGACCAAGCCTATAGAAATTGAAGAGGAAGTATTACTATCCTTGTGCCAATCCGCAATATAAACTGCTGTTTCATCAGACGAACCTTTTTCCCTAGATCTGCGGATAATAATTATGTGGGCACAAATATGAAGATATACCGTTTTAAGTTGAGATTACTATTACAGAAAGCCATGGTCAGGTGTGTTCGGTCTCACTGAACCGATCTAAATAATGAATACCATACAGCTTATTGACGTCATAGGCTGTATTATTGTGAGGGGAATTCGTTAAACCTTTAAGTTCTGGAATATGACGCATTTGTCCGATTTTCTAAATATATTGGCTTCCCTCTGTTCCTCTCGGTGTTGAGTACAACATGAAACATATGTCTTCCACGTACAACTGACTAAACAGATAATGTATTTATGTGTGAAATTGAACGTAGTGTAATATTAAGACTGTGCATATGTTTTTAACATCAAAGGAAGGCTGCGAAATCGGGAGCCACCATGTTTGGAAGATCGTAGTGGAGATTTAGAAGAGTGAAATGAAGTTTGACAACCGCCGTCCTCACATTGCAAATGTGATGCAGTAACTGATCATACAGCTGGCATTCTCCAACGTATTCTGCAAAACTGTCATGTAACTCCAGTTGTCAGATCAGCGTTCTAAACATATTTACGGTATCACAGAATTCCCCGAGGATTTCATCGAACCAAAACCGGAATAAACTTGCAGGAAAAACGGTGAATCAATCATTTGAATGACGCATTAGATCGGAACATACCTTTTTGAGCTGTATACTTAACAGGTAATGTTGACACTAGTCAACTCCCGTTCTCATGTTGCAAACGTGACGCAGTAAGCGATCATTAATCAGATATGGAATGTTTTCCCCTTTGCAGCGTATTCTCCAGAATCTGTTTCAGAGCGAAACAGCCATGTCCCGAGTAAACAATCCTGAGATAACGGAAGAATCGATGAGATGTACGGTAAGAGGCGCTTCTTATGGCATAATGTGTCTGGTTAGATGTTACAGAGTACAGACCGGCTTATCAGCAACATAAGCGCGAGAGAAAGAAGACAACGCACATCCAATTTGGAGATCAGGCTTTCGAAGGGCTGATTGAATTTGAAAGCATTCAGTTAAGCAGAATAATTGAATTTGACACTAATGAAGTTAGGCTGAGATAGATTAGTAAGAGAAAGGCCAGGTCACACCAACACTCACATGCCCACAACAAAATGTGGGGATACACACACACACATATATATGTGAATATGTATATGTGGTGATGGCGTACTTACCCAACAACAGAAGCGGCAGCGCGTGGCAGCATGCATATCGTGCGGTGTTACTTGTCCATGTGTACCCGTGGAGTAAAAGACTGGTTATCGGAGTGATCGCCCTTTTATGTGATTACGTGTCTGATTTCTGGGGACGAAAGGGGGATACTGGTTACGTCGGCGATATACGGTGGATAATTATATAGCAACTACACATGATTTTACTTTATTGTACTTCATCTTGGGGACGACGAGCCCTGTTCTGTCGCCTTACTACTACATAATGCCACCTCCCGGTAAAATATATTGCTACAATACGTGCGTGCGTGTGTATTAACGATAGACAGAGAGTGAGAGAGAGAAAGGGGAAGAGAGAAAGGTAGCAAAAAAAAGACTGTGAGAGATAGTGTGTGTGAGGGTTTGTGTGCGTACGTGAGAGAAAAGGAAGTGAGCAAAAGGAAAGGGACCCATGCTGAGAGAACTGTTGCGCGCGCGCGCGTGTGTGTGTGTGAGAGAGAGAGAGAGAGAGAGAGAGGGGGATAATAACATTAATTGACAAAGGAAAGGGAAACAATATATATATATATAGAGAGAGAGAGAGATAGGGGGGATAGAGGGAGAGAGATTGATATATGCATACATACTGAGAAGAAAATGAATTGGATCAATGACGATAACACCTGGATGAATTGAGGGATATGTGACAAGAGAGAAGGATTTGGTGGGGGGACACCATTGTTTTGGAATCCATTGTTCTGTGTTGAAACATCTTCGCGATCCATGACACCATAATATTTTGAAAATGTCACGCCTGATACTTGCGATTTACAGAGCAGTAAGATGTGCCTTCGAGGCGTAAGCCTCATGGGATATTTAGACAGGAGGGATGAGCGAGGTGGGTGAATAAAAGAAGGATTAATATGAGAGTAATACTTGAGAATAAAGAGTATGATTATTTACTGAATGCCAAGTTATGTATCAAATACATATATACATGGATATTCATATATGGGTATATCTTTGCACGCATCATATAAACGGAACGCCTGGCTTAGAAGATATTAGTCTTCTATGTACCCGGAAAACAGCTCTTACTTGATCAGGCACCTACTCTACACGTCCTCTAAATGATTCATCATATCCTTTAATTGCTGCAATTTACGTAGTAGAACTTCTGCAATGCGAACTTGTCGGTTCAACGCATCTCATAAGTACTCAATAGGGTTGCCATAGTGAAGCCTTTTTCATATTCATGTATAACTCGTACATTGTGGCTACATAGTCTCCAATTACATTGGGATAGAATGCTACGCAAAAATACCTTCCATATGATAGGACCCAGTGTTTTCAGCAGAGCTTGTTGTTTTCTGACAGTCCTGCTGCCATCGCTACCCCAGGATACCGACGCAACCTTATTCAAGAGAATTGAAATCACTTTTGGCGATGGACATTGGTTAGCATCGGTACTCTGACTGGCATGTGGTTACGTATCCCGTTACACAGCAAGGACGGATGTACTCTGTGTTTTACGACGCGCCCCCTCCTTCACCTTGATTAAAGCTACCTGCAATTTGTTATACAGTTGGCCTCCTTTTGACTCGTAATTGGTGGGGAAACCTCCGTTCACTTTTCACATGTATGATCCTTCGCCGCCCAATTACTTGCCGGCGGTTTATTTCAACTCACCACATGTGCAGTTTCTGGAATGCTCTTCTGGTCATAAATAGTTGGTCTTTATCAAAAGGAAAAGTGTGTTGTGAAAATCTTAAATATAGAGTGAGCCTGCCTGCCTGCTTTGAAGATCAGCATTCAATATGATAGCTCTCTTATCCCGGCTTAAAATTGACCGGTGGGAAATACTCAAATATCCTACCAGGCGTGTTCTTACTCTCTTTATGTTTACTAAGGTGAGCTTAGAGAGAGAAATACGGAAATATAGATGCTACACATATGTAAAGAGAGAAAGAGATTGATATTTAGACAAACATAAATAGAGAGATAAAGAGTGGGGTGCTCAAAATATATCCTTCAGTGTGTTGACTATTTCCTCAAAGTGTGTCCGACACAGTCATGCAGCGTATCATGAATGACATATCCTCTTCCACCTTTTCCTATAGAATCTTCATTTTCCTTTTTGGTCTTCGCACCGGTGGCTTTAACAATCCACCTCCGCTATTATTGGGGCATCTGCACTAATACTAACACAATCACTTCCATCTTAAGACTGTTACTTTTATTTAGCTGATTACTGCTGCTTCTCCTCCTGAGGCTATTACACCTTGATCTTATTGTCCTCTTCCTCCGAACTCCCATGCGTTCAATCATATTTGTATTCCTCTTTTCTAATGATACCTCTTTCTGTTCTTCCTCTTTCTCTTACTGTGCTTCTTCTCTGTCTCGTGCCTCTTTCTTTTCCTCTATTTACAGACACTGTCCTTTTCCCGGTTTTTTCATTGTCTTTTTTTTTCTAACGCCCAAAGTTCTTGCCCTTTCCTTCCATTTATCTCTCATGTTATTCTCTCTCCCTCTCTCTCTCTCGCTCTCTCTCTCTGCCATATATTAGATACTAGGCAGATTTAACTGGATTGGAAATCAGTCAGCACGTTCAAAATTGAACAACCATACGCGCTTGTGTTAGTTACAAACCTGCTCGTTTATTTGGGTGTTAGTTTAGCACATGATATCTAACGATTCCTCCGCGTTGAGTGAAAGCTATTTTACTAGTGCAGGGGTGAATTTTATTATTTGAGGATTACTTTTTCGAACTGCATAACGTCTTCCAGGGGCAGACTTTGATGTGCCCATCACATCAGAGCCTCTATGGCTTCTGCCTGTTGTACCCGCTCTGTAATTCGGTTGCGAAAGTAGGCCTAGCGACACTGGGAATTTTCCCTGGTAAAGCTCCCTCTCAAACTCACTGTAGGATTCTCACTGTGTTGTAAGCCACATTAATCTGCTAATTCAAAGGGGCGAATCGCTTGTATATGTTTCCTGATATCCACGGCTGTTTCCCCCTGTAATCACGAACTAGAACTTCTTGCCCCACTCTGAGATCACGCAATCAGCTATTTTTCACAGTTCCAGGAAAGAGTTTGTTGTCCACCCCGCGTTGGATATCAGGTTTTAAGACATCGAGTCTGCAACGTAAGAGTCGCTTCAAAAATACCATCGTCGGGCTTTCACCCGTGATTACATTAGTCGAGTTTATGTACATTAACAGGAAATGTGCTGACTCTCCTCTCCCCATTGCTTTGACGCTAGTCCATTTGTAGATGCATGGAATGGAGCTGAGCGAATGTGTTTGGTGACATTTCGACGCATGAACAATGATAACTCTTCTGGGATAAACTGTGGACCATTGGCCGACGCAAGTTACACTGGCACTCCGCTGCGAGGGAACATCTCGAGCAGCACTTGGATTGTTTGTCCAGTGATGGTGCGCTTCCTGATATATTTCTCGGGCCATTGAAGCGGACCAGCGAAATCTATATGAATGCGATGCCATGTTGAATTCGGCCATTCCTATGAGTGTAGAAAAGCACGCTGAGGCAATTAGGATTATTCTGACATCCCTCACATTTCTTTTCCATCAGATCGATATCGAGTTCAACTGAGGGCCACTATACGTAGCTACGACATAGGGCTTTCATGCCTTACTATCCCCAAGTGTCCCCCATGTAGCATCTATAAAACACGGTTGCGTAGTGGTGGCATTCCCCAGAGTAATACACGTTGAGATGCTGATAGTTCATCTTTCTTCGAATAATAGGTTTGATAACATATATCTTCACCACTCCATCCTTTTAGAACACAGTCCAGAACACGTGAAAGTGTCGGGTCACGTCTTGTCGCGGTCCTGATTTCGTCATTTGTATCTGGCAAACGTTCGATTTGAGTGAAACAGGTCAGCGGCGTCCACAGCCTGTTCCTCATCGGGCTGTATGGCTTTTTAGCGGTAACCTAGATAATGCCTCAGCGTTGCAGTGATTTCGATACATGGTATCATAATCATACCCTGACAAAAAGATTATTATTGGAACTCATTCATGCAGTTGTAACATTGAGGTCAGAGGCATGTAATCTGTGACCAGAGTGAACTTGTGTCCGAAAAGAGTGAAGCTTCTTCACTCCCCATATGAGAGCCAGTGCCTCTTTGTCGATCTGGGAATAGTTACGCTCTTACTTTGTGAGTGATCGTGAAGTGATCGTGATGCGAATGCTATAGGCAGTGCCATCTTCCATAACATGAGATAACACACACCCGACACCATAGGGAGATGCGTCGATCGCTACGCAGATCAGTTTTGTGGGTCCATATTGTTTTAACACATTGCCTGTCTCACATTCAGGTGACCAGTTCCACTTCTGATCTTTTTGCAACAATCGATGCAGTGGATGCAGCTCTGCGGCCAGATTAAGAAGAAACCGATGATAGTAGTTCACTAATCCGAGGAATGATCGAAGCTGCTGTACATTGTTGGGTTGTGGCGCTTATTTCCCAGTTACGCTGGTCTCGGATTTCGTAATTCACAAAACCTTCGTCGTCAATTTGTTAGATACTAGGCAGATTTAACTGGATTGGAAATCAGTCAGCACGTTAAGAAAGTGAACAACCGGACACGCTTGTGTCAGTACTGCTCGTGTATTCGGGCGCCCTGCTTTCGTATGCAGGGATAACAACGTTAGTTTCGCACATGCTATCTAACACCATATTACTCTTATGTTTGTTTATATTGACGAAGTCAAGGGATAATATAGAGGACATTTGAGTGGGGAGACTGTGCAGCGTCACTCATCCAAGTGGGCAGAACCCGATTACATTCAGAATTAGATTTAGAAATCATAGTTTTTACATGGCTACAAACACCGAGATCTACAACCTGTCCGGAAAGTATCCAGCTATTTTGAATATCTCAAGAGCCGGTTGCACAGCCTTCATATAACCTGGCAACACATATGAGGGGATCATACAGCACAAGTGGAAACAGAAACATCCCCGTTGAGTGAACGTGTCTGCTGTTGCATTCACAATAACCGAGCGGACCACTCTTCACATCTCGAGTCAGGGATTTTTTTCAGAAATATCGAATCAAACACGGCTACAATCTAGGCGTGGCTCCTTGCGACATCTCACTTTTCCCAAACAGATTTCAAACCATGGTTGTTTCAATCAAGCCACAAAGAAGAATGCGAAGAAGCAGTTGATGGCGATCCCGGAGAATGACTTTACAGCTTGTTGAGAGAAGCGGACGGGGCGATGTGCGAGGCCAGCAAGGGGGGTATTTGAAGTAGGCGATTCTTCCGTTAATATTGATTTGTTGGATACTTTCTGGGAAGATATCGAATGCAATTAATTCAGACACGAGGGAGGCTCAAATGTTCTTTTTTTAAGTGTTTGCTTTCTTTTCTGTCATTGTTTATATTGACTAAACTTTGTTTAATACAATACAACATTGCAAAAGAGTTTTGCAGAATGCTGTATTGCGCCAAACTTCCAAGAGAGGAGGCCGGGTCTGCCCTGCCAATGAAACCAGGTTTTGAAGTTTGGGATTTTATTTGTCATTGGGCACTGACTTGTAGCCCTGATGAGATGTACACAATTATCTCGAGAACGGCCAGTTTTCTCTCCGGTATTTTGCTTTACACATTTTGCGCCTTCTCTGCTTCTTCGATCACTTGTGTCAAACTCCATTCCAAGTTGGGGTTGAATTTGTTTTCCCCCATAACAAGAACAACAAGAACAATCTTCACTAAAGTTAGGAGAGTAAACTATTTACCGTCTATCTACCCTGTCATGTTAAACTAAACCGATATTGCCACAGCCTTCTTTCGCTCTCGGGTGGTATTTTGGGGACATATTTTCAGTCATATGTCGGTAAGAAAACTTACCCCAGCTGGATTCGTTTGTTATCTGAACTACTCCAACCCTTTGTGTAAATGCAAATGCCATGCTTCCCAAGTTAACTCTAATTGAAACACCCAGTTCCTATCTAGACACTTCATAGTGTTACGCTGTTAGATATTGTCCCTTTTAGAAGTAGGTGTTACTGGGGCAAATCTCAACAAAATAATCCGTTTATCTACGTTTTTTGTTTCTCGGCAACTGTTTGCCATTTGTCGTTTTCCATATTTCTCCTATTCAATCACATTAAGGGTGATTCAGCTGCAGCCAAGGATTGAAATAAGTCTTATTGATACACTCACGCTAACCGCATTTCCATTTACGTTGCCAAACATACTGCAAACAGCATTGATCTTTTCTGAGCGTTTTACGTTCTTGTCTTCAAACAAGGATTGGTGAACGGATTAGTTTAAAACGAAATAATATATCGGAGAATAACCTTTCAGAGTGAATGCGTATAGGCCTCATAAGTTCACGCAGTGGGAAGGCCAAAGATGAAGAATAGCAGTCGATGTTCATCACAGATATTTCACATTGGCAAATCTCCTGTTTCAGCTGAATGAGGCGAGGTGAAAAAGGTCACCTGTTTCCCTATCGGTATGCTCCATGTTTACACATGTTCTATTATCTTTTTGCATATTGGGCATGTGTTTTAGATAGACATGTTACGAAAGGATATAATCATAGTTTTCTGATATGCGAAGTTACTATCTAACCCCATAATAGTGTGATTGTCTTGGTTTGTGGGACTATTCCACTGGCTGGAGTGAGAAAGATACTTTCTTCCCACTGTTTCAAACTAAGCACTATTCCCAGTAAACGAATTCAGTATTTGCTTCTATAAAGAAACTATATCAATCCAACTATATATGTGTTTTATTTCCAATTGGGATTAATGAGTAGATGAAAAGAATAACAGCTGTCGTATAGCAATTAACATCAAGCTAATCGTGTTGGTCGTTGTTATTGGCTTTGATCTGAACCGGATTTCCCAGTATAGATGGTTATGATACCAATTCATGCGAAGTTACTATACGTATATGTTAAATAGTGTGAGTTGCTGTCCGTAACACATCGGTAACGATCTGCCGATAAAAGTACCTCATTCCCACCATTGGACTCTTCAACTGTACTATTATTATTTTAGTACTATTATTGTTGCTTAGAAAATTGTTTCATATGCATTCAAATATATCTGTGGATCTCTTCTAGTGGAAATAGTAATAATAATTACTAATACTCCATCTAAGTATTCGAAAATGTCATTACTGCTAATATTACTAGTGTATGCAAATACAAAAATGACAATGTATCAGACAGTAAATGAAAATAAAGATTGGCTATATGGTGAGATTTGAATGACTACCGCCGGAAAGTCACCGTGACGTTGGGTGAAGAGGGATGCGATTTTGAGTCTCACCTGCAGCTTATTCTTTATTTCCAATCTGTGTTGCTTACTGAAGACCGTAGAATGTGAGTTTGATAGTTGCGATAAAAAGCAAGTGAAAGACATATTTGACAAAACAGTAATTAATAATTGCCAGTGTTTCATCTATTAATTAGACAATTTTATTTTACTATATAAGGATGCCGCGCAAATTTAGACTTATATCCTACTAAGTTAAACACGGTGCTTCACCGTGGAGTAATGCTTATCAAGATAGCCTCGCAGATAATTACTACTGTATTGAGTTCAATTCTCACTGGGTGCCCCACATATTTAAACCTATACTCTAACGAGATAAGCAAGTTGTTACGCTGGTTTCACAGTA
>VCCN01000986.1:9985719-10007668 GCA_006491835.1 Architeuthis dux
ATTGTCATTTTCCCAGCATCATATATATATATATATATATATTTCATGCAGTTATTATCCATCTATCTACAATGTTTGATTAAACAAATATCCTGACTGCGTGTGCAGCTCAGAATCTGCGCAGGCGATGGCGGAAATAAATACATGGATTCATGTGGGTAGCATTTGTGAACTAAAAATAGTTGACTTCATTTAAATATCTCAATTGTATCGTATCTTATTGTGATCTGTGTACTTTGATTTTGTCAGCCCTGCTTTTTTCCAGATAGACCAGAATGAAGAGCAGAAACTGATGAATCTTTGAAAATGGCCTTTGGAGATGACGCTCTGCGTTGGTCCACGTGTTCTGTGTCGTTTAAGCGCTTTTAAAAGGCAAAATGACAGAAGAACAGACGGGCCTTCATCTTGAAATTCGACGAACATATTAGACATGTTCTTATCGGGATTAGACATGCTAATCAGTGTCTGACGGTTTAGAGAAGTTGCGGCAGATATAGGAATATACCTTACTGTTCTTGTCAGACATTTCAACAAAGGATGTTTACTGCAGAGACCAGAAGGAAAACAGAGTGACAATCGCAGGTTCAACAGCTTTTGGCATAAATCAATGTCACTCACATCCCTCATCCACAATAATCACATGACTACTAATCCACAATAATCACATAACTAATAATCATATGACTATTTCTGATTTCCCAAACTATAAAGCACATTAAAAGACCGCCGTTTTGAAAGTATTGAAGAGATGTGAAATAAATTCGCAGGTAGACCTAGATGCAAATCCTATAAATGACTACAATGAGTTTTTCCAGAAGTTTAAAAGAGGTTGGCAATGATGTGTTGCTACTGCAGGGGGACTATTCTAATGGGGCAATCTCTGTTTACATTAAACGTTTTTCAATAAAACTTTCATGGGGTAGTCCGGCTATTCTTTTATGAATCTCCGTCTCTCTCTCTCTCTCTTTCGCACGCACACGCACACACACACACATATATATATGAAACATATATATATATTAAAACACACGTGTACACACGCACTCATACTCATGCACAATCAAACAAACAGACGCGCACACAGATAATCACTAATACACAGACACTCACATACCCACATACGCAAACGCACACTGACATATTTACATAGGTACATCGATAAGTCAGCAGCCTAATGGTGAAAAAACGAAGACTTTGGGATCCAAGTATCCAAGAGAGAAAAAACATTCCAGGATCCGTCCCAAGATTTAATAAACAAAATACCTCTCAATCGAAAGAAATCTCTGGATCCACACCAATTCATCATGGGCAACCATTCAACAAAATGCCATTGGAGATATTGTTGGGACAAAAGTGATTTTAGACCAAAGTGATTTAGATAAAATTGATATTTGCTAAAGTGATGTAGACGGAAGTGCTGTACCCCCTCATAACATTATTCAAATCATTTCGTTTATATGAATTCCCAAACCCTAAAAATAAGATGTGATGTGACCAACCAACCAACCAAGAAGTAATAAGATGAATGAAGTCCGTTATCTTCTGCAGACTCCTTCTATGATGTTGTTAACATGCTGTCGCTTAAGAAACTTCGACTGAGTATACACTATACATTCTTCAAACATTGATGAACATTAACAATTCTAGTAATTCAGTAGGTTATTAAATCTGTAATATGAAACATATGTCATTTTAAATGTTTTTTTTGTATTTTTCACTTAATCTATTTAGTTTTTGTTTAATAGCAAATTCTTTTCAACAGATTAAAAGATGTACTCATTTTTTCTCTACTATGCGTAGTTTATACTAATCTGAAAATGCATATACTTATATGGTTTACTGGCTTATAGGTTGCTTTACTGTCAATAACTCTTGTAAGAACTTAGTGACTGAGCGAGAAAACTTGCTAAAACAGATTTCACACCAGAAACTGCACACTCCACTGCTTAATTATTAATTTTTTACAAACGGTAATATATATGTAGCATGTTAGTACATACCATGACACAGCGCGAAGAGTAACGGTCACGTCAGTGGGCGAGTAAAGCTGAAATCCCGCCTATATATAATAGGTTCAAATGGAGTCGGTACTAAAATAGAACCCTAATTATTGTTTTTCTCCCTACCACCAGAAGTTACTGTATAGCTCTTTATGTAGTTATTAGAGTGAATGAATGTTTTTATATATTCATTTAATAAAACGTAATTTGATATTATCGGGCACTTTGCTGGTCTAGATGTGTTCCGCACACGTTTGCAATTAGGTGATTCACTGACAAAAACGTTGAATAAATCATATGAAGAGTAAATCTCACTGTGATGGAAATTATCGGCAAGTCATGATGGTTCATCGATATGTCCCTAGACTAATGATGTAACAATCATTTATTCTACACAACAAATATTCATATTACAACAAGATCACCCCGCTCCTTATTGCGCCTAATTCAGTGGTGAATAATAATCACATAGATCGAATATTATACAGTGAATATTTCAGATAGATATTCAGCTATTAACTACGCGTCAGGCCATGGACTTCCAAGTGTGGCTTTGAGAAAGTCTAAGCAAGCCTTACTCAAAGTCTCAGAAGTTGAGCATCTAGTTAAGATTGAACTTGTTTGCAAGACTTGCTTGTTAACCATCGCACTGCGGTAAGCATTTCCCTCTATCTGCTGGTCTTTGCACCTAGACCCAAACGTACTTCTTTAAGCAAAAGAGTAGTGACTATTTGCCTGAACCGAATCTCTCTTTTTATATCATTATCAACAGTGTCACAAACTAGTCGAATGCCGTTAGCAATCGATAAAATACTGTCTGATTTTCCGTTTAAAATACACGCCTTAAATAATACCTTTTCTCGCTAGACTGTGAGAAAGGCGCCGGCAATATTGACAATGATTTTACCATATGTAGAATCTGTTCAGCCACACCCCTTTTCCTATTGATTATGGAAAAGAATCGTGTACCGTTCATAGTCAATTAACCTAGATGTTATCCAAGCTAGATCGGTCTGTCTCTCTGTCTCTCTCTCCCTCTGTCTGTCTGTCTGCTGTATCTCTCTTTCTCTTGTTTTATCTCATAACAACTCCTTTCAAACGACTTTTATGAGTTGGCTTTTCAAGGCCGTTTTACAAATGCTAATTTGAACTCATGTTCTGACGACTGATCGAAAAATATGACTTGACGTTAAAATGGTTTCTTATAATTTGGGATTTAACGAGGTGGGCAATATTATTTTCTTCTTTAATATCCGTCATTTTATGTTTTTTTTGTTTCGTTCTTGTTTATTTCCTTTTTTCTCTGATGTAATGTTCCTTGGGAGTTAGTGTGGGTCCCCGTTATCATTACAAATGCTCTAAACCTTTTAATCTAAATATTAGATTAGCAGACGGAAGAATCTTTTCTCTTTTCTTTGCTGAGTTATTCATCTACTTTTCGTTGCAATTCTAGTTGTAGAACATTGTTTTGTGCGTGAGAACTGAGAGAATCAACCACAACTCTCTCCCATTCGCCCCATAAAATGTTAAGGAAATACCAGACAAGCAAAAGAAACGCTTATCAGGGTAGAGATTGCTTGATAGAAATCTAAACGAATCTCCCATTCCTTTTGATTTCTTTAAGAAGACATGTCCAAGGCGGCTCGCCGTTAGGTAATGGTCAGCAAACTGGCGTTGTAAATCATTAATGCTTGGTAGTGATTCCGGTCATCACTGGGTGAACATCTAAGTGCTTATTAGTTGTTGCCTTTTGTGTTCACGGACACACACACACGTTATTTCCCAGGCCTTCAATAGTGTAAGCTTGGTGTAATATAGTATTCTTGATCACAATTGCTCAATATCCTATTGGTACCTTTATTCGGTTTTTATATCCAGGTTAAAACGAAAATTTGATTGTTGATTTTGAAGCCAGACAAGTAGGTATGCAAATAGACTGTTCTCATTTCTTTCTACATATTTGGATGTTTGTAGAAGAAATGGGGAGGGGAAAAGTACCGACACAGTTTCGATGCAAGGAGTCCAACGGCACGTCAAGGTTGCAACACTGGAACGATTCCTTCAATGGGGCACTTTCTCGCTTGACACCGGTAAACTAACAGGAACTCTGGGCTGCTACGACGGCATTCACAGTATAAGTCCCAGACACGATTCGAGCGTGGCTTCAGGTGGCGAGTCAAAAGCGAACTGCCTAGCTCTCGTGACCGGGCCGTGTTATAGTCAGCAACTCGCCACATCCGCGTTGCTGGCGCTCAACATACATGTCAACCACGTTCCACTTCGTCGGCGACACTTTTCATTCGGCGTTTGCCTGCTGTCCCTCAAGCAGGTCATTTCCGAGGGCGAGTCCATTTCTACTTCGCCCCCGCCCCCCTCACGATCTCAAAATCACACAGCAGCTGCAGCCCGAGAGCGGCCTCTTTTGTCGAGTCCCTCTCCGAAGTGGGGGTGTTGCTTCCTTATTGACTTCGCTGATACACCGACTGCGCCAGGACCAAGTTTCATGTAGGTTTTTCTAATGGAGAACAACCGAGTCATGGAAACCGATTCTTCTTTCTCTACCTCCGTAACGAATGTCTGCGCTTTCGAAAAGCTTTCTACCAGCCAGGTATCTCGATGGACAAAGACTTGTTTTTGTCTTTTCTTAAGATGCCAGACTTGGACCCTTCGTTTCTTAAGACGCAAGACTTGGATTTTTCGTTTCTTAGGCGGCAGTTCGTAGTCTTGCTCAGACTATATACAACTGCACCTTTGCAGAGCGGGTTGTCGTTTATGGTCTTTCTCAGACTCCTTAGCGGAGTACCCACCTAGGTTTCCACCGCCGTTGCCTTGTTCGCCGCCACACTTACCCTGGTACGCAGTTCTGCAGGCGCCCGGTTGACCGTTTCCACGCCGCGGTTCGAATGTCCTGCTTGCTGTCAAACTCTGCGCTGAGGTCAGTCTCGTTTATTTTCATCGCCGCACAGACAGGTGCTTCTGCTTTCTCGTCGTGTTTGGGAAAATGATTAGCGCCGACTCCTTAACCCCTGCGTCTCGAGTAATTATGTGCTATATGGCCTAATCCATCGCACCGTAGCAACGTACGCCTCCGCACGTCGATAGTGACAATCCCTGGCAAAGTGGTTGGGACCAGAGCATATGTAGCAAGTGATAGTGCCACGGCGAGTGCCGATAGAGGCCGTCTGCGTGCAGACCTTCGCAGGTTTAGCGGCTGCCACGCTCGGTTCTTCAAGCGCCGTCTCGTCTTTTATTGTGGTCTAGTCCATTCGCGACGAGGCGCGAAGAAGCTGTTTTCATGGGCCGGCAACGAGCGCGCACCCTCCCAAAAGCACAGTGCTGCGAGGTATACATCTCGTTGGGATGCAGACGACGGGTCACAAACTGTTCATAGGCCGAGTCTGTCGCAAGGCTGTCACGGGGGCATCTCGTATTCGTCCGACGTCACCCTTATCCGCTGTTGTTGGTAGACAGCGCACGCACCACCAGTCAGGCGCAGCGGCTTAAGGACCCGCTCGACATTCTTCACCTCGCATAGGTCGCACACCTGCGCCGCCTTCTCTAACCATTCCACCACGGACTGGCCGGCTGCTGAGTCGTCAATTTCGGGAATCAACTTGAGATGTATCCCCCCATTCTGGATGCCGAAATAGATTGTTGTAGAAATGGGGAAAAACACCGACCCAGTTTCGATGCAAGGCGTCGAACGGCACGTCAATGCTGCAACACTGGAACGATTCCTTCACGGGGCACTTTCTCGTTTATCACCGGTAAGCTATCACGAACTCTGAGCTGCTACGACGTCATTCACAGTATAAGTCCCAAACACGATTCGAGCGTGGCTTCAGGTGGCTAGTCAAAAGCGAATTGCCGAGCCCTCGCGGCCGGGACCTGTTATAGCCTGCAACTCACCACATCCGCGTTGCTGGCGCTCAGCATACGGGTCACCCACGTTTCACTTCGTCTATATATGTCGGCGACCCGTTTCATTCGGCCTTTGCCTGTCGTACCTCAATCAGATCATTTCCTCGGGCGGTCCATTTCCACTTCGTCACCACTGTAAGATTAATAAGTATGCCTGTGCAATTATGTATTCAATATGTCAGTGTGTGCTAATTTCGATTGCCTTATTAGTTTTGGAAAGAATTGTCATTCTTGCTTATAGAATCCTAACATTTTCCTTTTACTTCCCCTTACCGCCTTCATCAACTTTTCTCATTATCTAATTACCTATTTTCACGTTTGATTGTATTGCTTCCCGGCTGCTCCTGGATTTTGTATCGTCTGCTCGCTCAGTTGTCTTTTCTACTTTCCCTTTGTTCACTTACTCCCCTTTTCTTGAAACAGTTTCGTGTGCGTCTGTTGTTTATTTTCTTTAATCTTCCTACTTGTCTACTTCCTTTTCATTGTTTTTCCATCTCAAACAGATCCTTTGCCTCGTTTCCCTCCGCCCACTCGTTTGTGTCGCAGAGTTTCATTTCTAGACGTCGTAAAAAAACACTTCATCTACCGTCGTTTCTACAACGCACAGCTCAAACGTGTTTGTATGTCTGTATAATGAAAATTATATAACACTGAAAACAAACGCGGCATTCCTTTCTGCGAACAAGTACTGGTTGACTTGACAGATGAAAAGATTGATCAATCTGTTTACATTCTCAGAGGTTTTAGGTTAATCTTTCATTGATACTTATTTGATTAAAGACGAAACACAAGGAATGTTCTTTTACATTTTGTAGTTAGCTTTTCTTGTTTGCCGACAATAGAACGTGTTCTGGATCAAATAAATGTAAATATTGTCCAAATGTGTATGATAGAGCGCTTTCGGCCATACTTCTGGCCATTATCAACGCCAGGGAAAACTATGTATGTTGAACGTTTTACGAATTTTAGACACCGCTAAACTCAGTAATTGCCACTGATGCATTATGATTGAGTAATGCAAAATAAACTCCTCAATTGGCCAATGAGTCAGTTGTTAAATCCGTTTAGAATCCCAGTTCCCAAACAGAAGACGTGGTTTGGTGTTTAGGTTCCTGCATTTTATAATTTTAGTATCTGTGATTACTATTCATAGCATTGCTATTGCGTTTCGTAATCTCCAGTAATATCTTTATCTCATTTGTATCATGCTGAACTGGTCTACCCGACCGTGGAGCTTCGTTTAGAGATATTTCTCAAACCACTTTTGAAACGTTATGTAATGAAATACACTCGGGTCGTATGGGTAGCGAAGAATGACGTCTTAGGTTGATAGTATTGGGACTTGCCCCAACACGTCATATCATATTCCTGGCTAGAATATAGGTCAAATGGCTGACCAAAGGAACAAAGAGAATGCGTTCGACCAATCAGAGTATTTTGAAGGGTGCGCCGTGATTTTAAATCGGGGACAGTTAGTCAGTTGGGCACACAGCAGCGACGGGTCAACATCTAGGGGTTTCATTCCTCATCCGTTAGGGTGCGGGAGAGAATGTGAGGAGGAAGTCAGTACGGCCTGATTTGAACGTAACTGGGAACATTTGGGGAGTGGATTCATGCCTTTCATGCGAAGTGAACGCAAACTGTCGTAGCCGAAATTTGAAATCGGTTTGCCAATTCCATTATTCTTACCGTTAACTGTTAGGCTACCTGCACCTTCAATATAGACAAGACACAGCAACATGATAAATATAGACCATGCGGAGCTATACACGGCGTACAAAAGGTAACCATTTTATAGATGCAATAAACAAACTACATATTTATAAACACAGACATATGCTGTGCGTTACATGAAAGGTTCCGCGTGATTGTCATTCATTTTGATGCATTTATTTAGTCGGACTACTTCGGATTAGCACACAACGTCGATGGTGGCAACCTCTGCTTCTATACTGGTTTTCAAATATTGTATGGTGGCTGGTTTTGTATCCTACACCAAACTCTTTAAAACTACGCACAGAAATAAATCTGGAAGTGTTAGGTCAGGTGTTCTCGCCACCATTCACTTGCACCATGTCGTCCTAGCCAACGACATTCCAAATTACCATCAATGCGACTTTTGGGAAATCGGGCGTTACTTTTGGGACACCCTGTATAAATGAGATTGTCAATCATAGTACGCGAATGTAGCAAGTTGACTCTTATGGAGTACACAAACTAAGCAGGATCTGTTCCATTGTAAACTGTCCAACGACTGGGATTTGAATATACGGACCAATGGTCTATGCTCAAAGTAAAATCTTCCCAAGAGAATAACAACATAAACACCTCAACGGCTTTAATATTCAAATAGATCACCTAAACAAGGTCAGAAATTCAGAAATAGTCTTCGTAATAAAGGAGAAGACAAGCCTTGCTGCTGCAGGGTCGAACTCCTCCCCTACTTCTATTCCGACTGAAGATGCTTACTGCAACATTTGTATAGCATATATAATAAATACGTTCGTAAATGTGTACGACTTATCTGTTTGGCTCAGTCGTGATTTCAAACCACAGTAAGGACATGTTAATTTTACATATCTGTTTGGTTTAACGTGACGGCACAGACAAACAGTGAAGAGTTTACTCCCTTATATTAAGATGAAGATCGTTGTTGTTGTTGTTGTTGTTACTGTTATGGTAGAAAAACAGTCAACTCCAGATTTGGATTGGAGTTTGACAAAAATGTGTCAGATATTGGATATTCCTCTTCCAGCACACCATACTGTATACTTGAATAAACGTGGGTATATCTTGATCTTACAATATAACTAAAGAACACTGTGGTACATAAAGGTAGTCCACATTATTAACCTAGCAGAAAGTCGGGAAATCCGTGGAAAAATCAAAGCCATACAGACGACATCATTAATAAAATCAGCCACACTACTGAGGAGAGGGCTGTCAATTGATCTCCGGCGAGAGACGTTAGAAACTACTGTCTTCAAAACTCAAGGAGTACAAAATATTAATATACAAATATAGAAATGGAAGCAGCCAGACGACAGTAATAGTAAAATTGGCAAGACAACCGTAGAGCGTACTGGGATAATTAGGACAGTTGCAATCACTTAATCCCTAGCAACTAGATACTCCTTGTCTGATAACTCAAGGAGTAGAAATTATTGATATATCTGGAACTGAAAGTAAATACACAACACTAGTTCGAAAATTGGCAAGAAGACTGTAGAGAATACTGGAGTATTGGGGAGTAATGTTGTCACTTAATTCTATCGAGAGCCACTAGATACTACTGAGTAAGTAATAATGATTATAATAATGATGATACGAAGGAAGAAGAAGGTGCACAAGAAGATATCCATGGATGAAGATTCTATTACAGTTCTCCAAAGTGTAATTTATAAATGCGTTATTTCTACTCAGACAGCAATTAAATTCCTGTCAAAAGAGGCATCTGCTCAATGCCATAAGAATCCTTTCACTTGACAGAGTTTCACGTAAATACGACCGCCCATCAAAATGGAAAAAAAGAAACAGAAAGAAAATAGTTTGCAACGGAAGCATTGATTATACACATGAATAAATGACTTTTCCTTCTCTTCTTTCTTTCAACTTATTTATTTTATCGAGCAATTCATAGGCTATTCCTTTCTCACCTTTCTTTGTCCCCGACCTTGCCCTACCACCAGTACCGCACCGATAATGCCACATAGTCAACTTAATTCGTTTTAACGACTGCAGTATTTAGCTTCTCGTTCGTATCCTCATCACTCTCCTTTCTCGGTTTCTTATCATCTTGTCGTCCATCACTTTACTTTCCTTCCTTCTCATCTGTTTTTAACTTGGTTTCTTTTCATCTTCTTTTTCTCTTTCTTCTTTACTTTATATCTTCTTCTTCTTCTTCTTCTTCTTCTTCTTCTTCTTATTATTATTATTATTATTATTATTATTATTATTATTATTATTATTATCATTATCATAATAATAATCACAATCATAATCATCATAATCATCCTTTGTTTCGAATATCCTCTTTTCTTACCCTACTCTTTTTTCTTTCTTTACTTTCGGTCTACCTTTCATTTTTTCCTTCCTCAACTTGTTCTTTTTTGTAGTTTCTTTTATATAGTACATGTCCAAATTGTATACTCTGGCCTGCCTGTTTCCAAAGCTGGATGGGATTAGCTGGTTAGTTAGAATTTAGGATATTGTAGGTTTCGGGATTCAGATTATTAAGTAACAATAACAAATATCTTTCTGATCCACCTATTGAACATCTACCATGGTTTGTTAATACCATGAGTTGATAAAAACACAAATAGTAAATGTGAATAAAACGTTTTGATCGAACTTTGGTCGATTTAATAGAACGCTTGGTGGCTGAACTACGGGACTTCTACAAATACCATTGATTAATGGATAGAAAACGAAATTGTAAAAATGATAATGTATTACGAATTGATGCAAACGCAAGCCAAAAAATAGTAAATATGTGCTAATGTTTTGACCAAGTTTGATCTGATTGGAAGCAGGTCGGTCTATCGAGGTTCGGATTACAGGTTTTGAAGTTGTAGCATAGAAGGGGAGGAACACGAACAGATATAGATTAAACGTTATGATAATATTTTGGTCACATTAAAATAAAGGTCAGAGTACAGCATCTGTACCTATACTTGTAAAAGTTCTTTACTTAGATACCCTTGCTTTGTTTATTATTCTCTTTTTTCAGTTAATTGCATTATTTCGCAATTCGCCCAACATCATTACACTCATATTCGTCCTCTGCAGTAATGGGACGTTTTAGAGTCTCTGATGAATACATGTTATTTTCCAACACTGTGCAGTGTAAATAAAAAAGGTTAAATGCTCCCAACACAGCTAAACGTTTGCCCTGATTGACTGACTAACCCTAACCCTGACATCCGAAATTGTTTTTATTTACATTTGCTTAAAAATGTAGCAAACATAAATACGGTGAGCTGTAATAGCTATGATTATTTAGTGTGGTATGGATAAAAGAAGACCCCACAGTCTACCTGAACATAATTACAATTCAGTTTGGCGATTCTGTTTTTTCGCGCTGTTAACCATTTGTCTAACCACGCACTTCTCCGTCTCACTTTGGCACGCTGTATTCTTTCAAGATTGTGTGTACCCATAGGCATACCCAGAGGGGACCTTACTTGTGTGTTCCCATAGGCATACCCAGAGGGGAACCTACTTTCAAAGCATGTGACGTGTGCGTCAGTTCACGGATGACTTAAATTAATAACATGACAACACAACCGCACAATTCAAACACCTGCAGAGTGCTAAAGGTTAAAGTTAGGCGGCAGAACAAACTTGTCGCTCGGCGAACGAAGTTGCCTACGGAGTGCTAAGCGTTATCTCTCTGATTCAATTTCATCTTGTTTATTCTCTTGACTCACAACTACGGATGTCTTTCCTCTGAGACTTTGCTATTAATTCTATTTGACTTCCCTTTCTTTCCACAAACGGACAGATGCAAACATGGGCAAACAATCCGCCTAATACAATGGTGACTACTTACCAGATAACATTCGAGATAACATTGAAAACGGCTGCTTAAACAATTGCGCATTATTCCATCCAAGATATACGAAGCATACACATTGCCCTTTTGTGTGTTGGCAGATCCTACTTCCATGAGCCGACAAAGTGGATTAAAGGCATTCACTGTATCTGATGAACTGGAGATAGACATCAATTCATCCAGTTCGAGCATTTCACCTCTCAAAAGAAATAACACTCAAGGATGTTAAAGGCACCGTAAAATGATTATTCACCCCAATGAGTAATGTACGCACACGTAGCTCAAACTTTTGTGATACAGGGTTATTCAAACTTATTTGTATTCAAAACATAAGTACCATTATTCAAAATGTATGAACCTTTATTCAAAATATTAATTGTATTTAGAGCCCGAGTACTCTTGTTTAATTTATAAGTACCAGTATTTAAAACTTATTTCTGTCTATATATATTAAATACATGAATTGTCATGACCCAAAAATGGGCTCCTTTCTGAATCAACAAAGAAGTCTGTTTGTGTTGGGCAACGTTAGATTTCACCGTATTGCTGACGTTTTAACTGCTATAATAAATGCCGAAATTATATACAGATTCATCCCTCCATGCACTTGAGATGACTGTGGTTTGGGGGCTTTTGAAATAAGGTATTCCCCGGTTAATCAAATATCAAGAAATATTCCCGAGCTTACAGAAGCTATAGAAAGGATATGTCAATCCAAATATTAGTGGATACCTCCATGAAACAAGGCGATGGATAGGGCAGGACTTTGTATAAATGTTCTCCTATAGATTGTATAATTCTTCTAAACCACTTTTGTTATGTCATGTTTTCCAGGATTAAACATATTTCTCGTCACTCTATGCAATATTTAACATTAATAGAAAAAAACAAATCTTTAATAATCGTACTGATAAATTAGAAGAAATGGCATGTTTCCAGTCAAATAACTGTATACAGATCCTTTCGTTTTGTATAAAGAAGCTTATGTTTGGAATAATAGTATTATATTTTGAATAAAGCTATATATATTTAAAATAAGATGACTTTATAAAGAAGGTATATTTTCATTTAGAAATGCCTTTGGGGAAAGTGTTAAAGTATCATATGGGGCATATTTTGAATATAATATATAATAGGACATTTCTCTACTGATAATCGGCCGTTTCATGCAAACATACATAATGGAATATAAACTAATTCATTGTATTTGGTATTTATCCACGGTAAGGACATCTCCAAGTAACGCGATTGTCCTCCAGTCATAATAAGGGAATTGAAAATAGCGTTAGAACATGATTTATCTGCTTTGAACAACCTGCTGAGTCTGGACAAAAGACAGCGAGGAGACATCATAACCCGCTGGCTGCCTGTTCCACAGCGTTCATTGTATCGGAATGTCTCAATAAATACAGGACTGTAAGCCTCAAATATGTAACAGCTGTGCCAAGTCAATTCAATTGTATATCTCTTAAATGCCGGGTGTAAGATAAACTATCGAGAAAATATCCAACAAATGCTGCATTTAGTTTCCACTGACCAAGGATATACGTAGAGGTTTTCTCCCTAAGAATGGCTTTACATCTTTGGAGACAGGATTATTAACAGGTTGCCTCGTACAAAGAATGGGAAGATGATGATGAAAAGTAAATATTTGTTGTGTAATGTGCTTTCTTTTTCATAATTGAGCGGCGTATTTATTCATTCACGTATTATATTGATTCTATTATTATAGAGATACGCAGTCGTCTCAATTCTGTCCTTGTGGGTTTGTTTGTGACCATAATTTAAAACGTCACTCTTTGAATTAATGTTTACTTTCCTCTGTCTTTATATCTATGTCATTAGTCTTCTAATAAGCTATAGCGTGCTAACCTGCAGCAATTACGGATGCACATCACTAAATGGCAAGTCAAGGAGCTAGACCAAGATGACACATACACGTATATAAGAGAGTACGATGGCGATGGCGTACATCACTCAACTATGAAGAAGAAGACTCGGAAAGAGTACTCCAGGAGATTGTGCATGATATTAAGCGAGTCCAATGCAGCTATAAACACCATAGCGATACCCCTCGTAGTAACATACAGCTTCAACGTCATCAATTGGAAGTTCAATAACATCAAGAGACTGGACACTAAGACAATTAAGATGTTTACCTGTCAAAAACAGATGATCGATTCATCCAAATAATAAAACACCAGATCCACCCCATTAAGAAAGAGGCTGCACTTTTCAAGAAAGAGCGTGGCGTCCCGGAAACATCACCAATAGAAAAAGAGGCAGCCACCATCTACGGCAAGCGAGTGAAGAAGAAGGCAAAACAATACGGCCAACAACATCTGTCGAAGATCTGGGAAGAAGGTGGATGGTAAGTACCCCAAAAGGGTGAAGGAAGCAGGCGTAGACCAACAGAAGACATACCAGTGGCTGTGAAGGACCGTCCTGAAAGCTTCTGTAGATGGTGGCTGCCTCGGAGGCCCTGATCATCTCAAGACCAACGCTTCGCAACCAGATCCTATCACCAATGCATAAGCAAAGATGGAACAGACCCACACTACAGGATCTGTGTAAAGTATATGGAAATGGTGGACCCCATCGTCTTAGGCTGTTCGGATCTGGCAAAGACCGAGTACACCCACAGGTAAAACAGGTTAGCGACATACCTGCACCAGAAGATCTGCAGGAAATACAGAATCAAAACATCCGAAAATGGTATGAGCACTAACCGAACACTGTCAGTGAAAACAGCGATATCACCATCCTTTGGGACATGTCCGTCCACACCGACATCGAAATAAAAGCAAACAAGCCTGGCCTCGTTATCAAGGACAGGAAAGAGAAGAGATGCATGCTCATCGGCATAGCAATACCATCTGACAGAAACATATCCGTGAACAGTGACGACTGTTTGGAAAGCTCTGATCTAGTGTATGCGCCAGGAACATTAGTTATTGATAGATTTAGTGTTTGGAAAGGAAACTAAAAAAGGAACAAAGATGCAAACGCTGGTTGGGAGATTAGACTGAAGCAAGACATAACATGACTACGGGTAGGGGCAGAACTACACGAAGCGACAGAAAAATCCGAATTGCTAGAACAAATAAAAACAGCTAGAAGAAATAAACCAACAGAACTTTGCCAAGGAAGGTAGACTTAAGAGATATCAACACATAGTTCAGCAATATGGACAAAATAAAACATTCCAAAACAATAAAAGTATATTTCCGATACAAGTAAATGGGGAAAAGCTTGAAAAAGCAGAACAACCGGAAGATACGAAAATAAAAAAAAACATTTTGGAGCGAACTGTTGGACCAGAGAAAAGAACACAACAGAAAGGCCGATTCGATGACAACATGAACAACGAATTATAAGTGATTGAAGAAGGTACATGAGCTGAAATTAGTCCAGATACCTTAAGATGAAACCTAAAGAGTCTTGTTTATTGGGAAGTACCTGGCGGCTCCGATATGATCTATGCCTTCTGGTTCAAGCAATTCACGACTAATCATGAGAGACTAGGACAAAGGTTACGCAAATGCCTGATGTAAAAAGCAACCAGGCACCACTGCTCTGAAAACCCAAGAGTAGTAAAACTAATGATAATTAGTGTGGCACATATATGTGGTGAAACCAGTGAAGTTTGAATTACTACTGGAGTAAAGGTATGCGGGCATATCTGCTAACCAGTACCCGAAGAGTAATATCGGCAAATAATAAGTACCTCAGAAGTACAAGGACAGTATTATAAAACCCTACTGTAGAAATCTAGCCAAATTAATCAACACCTGGGCAGTGTCTATTTTGAGATAATCAGGGCCCTTCTTAAACTGGACAAGAAATGAACACGGAGATCTAGACAACAAAACACGTAAGCTGATGACAATGCACGCAAATTTACACCCGAGCGATTGCGTTAACAGACTATATCTGAAAGGGAAAGAGAGCGGAAGAGGAATCATCTTTATCGAGTATTTCGCCGACCCTTCCATCAAGGGCTTTAAGGCAGAATAAGAAAATATTAAGTATAATAGCCAAAGTTTGGGTAGGAAGTTTGATAGACTGTGAATTATGCTAACGACTACGACCATACAAACCCATGGTGCCTGGACCTCGCCAGAGAACTAAAAAGAATATGGAACATAAAGATGGCAGTTGTGCCAATCGATGTTTGAGCGCTGGGAACAATCCTGAACAGCCTAGCAAAATGTTGGAGGAACTGGAATAATAATCGTGACCAACTGGACAACTGCGCTATTGAAAACAGTGGATAGTTCTCGAGTATCGTGGATACTTGTTTTCACTTGATCTAAAATGTAACCTATCAGTTACTACTGGTGTGAATACTCAATGAGTACAAATACTAAAATTCCTGTAGTATTAATGCTTTTTGCCACTCAGAATCGTTTGATAATTGCCGACACAGTGCAGTGGCAGGATCATTGTTGGTTTTGTGCTGTAGCTGATATTAGTCCTATTGGTATTTTAGGTATGCAATAATGTACAATCATGTTCTTCATGTCATTGACCCCAAACTTGAATAATTAAATATCCCTAGCAAGAGTTCCATTTATTTAGTGAGGCCAATCATTATATATATATGGCGTCAGCGCCTGAACAAAAGATATTATGTCGAAACCATGCAGTCTGTGCTTTGTATCTTACCGATTCCGCCAGCTTTTAATAAGTATACAGTTTTATTGGATTCATCTGAAGATACCTTATCCTCCATCTCTCTGAAAGCCATAGAATCCTATGTAGAGTTTGCACATATGGCATGGGAATTTCCACTGTGACACATGCCATCTCAAATGATAGCTGCAATTCATTTGAAATTGTTTCGCTGTCTAAATGTCTTATGGTTTTATTTCATTGATGTGCCTTCCGTAAACTATCCAATCTTATAATTAATCGTCTTATGCGATGTGTACTTGTTGAACATGAACACGTTTGACGTCTAATGATGGCATTTATGACAACAGTAACGAGATATTTGTTGGCAATTTAAGAGCGGAGACATTTCTGAACAGATATACCAAAAGATAAGAAAAGCCGTTTGATTAGTAGATATAATGTTGTATAGTACCCAACTATACATAAGTCCTGGGCTTGGATAGAAAGGAAACCCGAAGACTTGCTTGTAAAAATATCTGGACATATTTTTATTACAGAACATACATCTTTGTTGGCCGGAGAGTGAAGAGTGGAAGAGAGAAGACAAGGAGAACTACCAAGCTGTCCCCTCAGCAGGGACAGCGATTTCGTGCCTTTCGGCTCCGCTGATGTCTGTCTTCTTTGAGTGTCGAGGTTTCGGTCCGCTTCCCAGGCTTGGATGATTTCTTCTGTGTCTGCTTTATAGATCTCCCCAATGCATACGTGGTGTCTCACGGTGTCAATGACCAACAACCATTTCCTGTTTACAACAATGATGCAATACATCCATCTCCCAAGGTGACCGAGGTCACTTATATTTCCGCCACAGGTGGCCGGATACGCAAATCATAACAATAATACACCATCTGAATTTAGCGGATTTTATAAGTACCAACATATAATAAATGCTGCGTTTTGTGGGGCTCTCAATCCTCCCGACTGAAAATAAATGGAACTTGGTTGACAGCCTTATTGGGAAAAAAACTGTCGATCAGCGATGTGTGTTGCGTTACCGTTGGTCCCTTGGGTGCTGAATAGCAAAAGGTTAGACCAATCAAGGTTAGACCAATCATGGACGGACCATTATTGATAAGATACCTCCCATTGGTTGTTGGGGGGAGAGGGTGCCGGTCCCAGCCCCAAAGTTTTCAAATGTTACTTTCAAGATCCTAGCTCGAATAGTAGATACTAGCAGTATACATTCAAATATAGTTTACAATTAATAAATAAATGCTGGTACTTACGTTGCTTGATTTTTCAGATTTTTGCTTTTTTAGCTGACATTTATAATAGATTCTTCTGAAACTGTTACTATTGTCAAACGTATGTGTCGCTTATTTAAAGGCAAATCTAAAATCTAAAAAAGTTTAGCTGGACGGACCATTATTAATAAGATACCTCCCATTGGTTGTTGGGGGGAGAGGGTGTCGGTGGGGAGAGGGTGTCGGGCGAAGACTACGAAGCCTAGAATTCAGAATTTATGATCCCAGCCCCAAAGTTTTCAAATGTTACTTTCAAGATTCAAACGAAGTGCGTAGATTAAGCATATATTATTTCTTTATCGCAATGAGTTGCGCTGAATGGTCTGATTAAACTTTAACCGTCAGCAGAACAGATACGTTGCGCGCATCAAACTCACAATATAGATTGGGAAATGCCTACCTAACTTACTTGCTTTTCCCCTCTCACTCTTTACATTTCCTTCTTTTTCTTTCTTTCTTTCTTTCTTTCTTCCCTCCTTCTTTCATTCCTCTCTTTATTTCTTCTTTCTTTATTTCTTCCTTCCTTACAAGCTTTCTCTCTTAATGTATATATCTCTTCCTTTCTTTCTTTGTTCTTTCTTTCTTTCTTCCAGTATTTCTTTCCTTCATTCATTCTTCCTTTCTTCCTTCATTTCTGTCTTTCTGTCTTCCTTTCTTTCTTTCTTTCTCATTTCCTCCCTCGCCCCCATTCTTTATTTCTTTTCTTTCTTTCCTCCTCCTTTCTTCCCTTCTTTCTTCCTTTCTTTCATTCATTCATTCTTTCTTTTATCCATTCTTTCTTTTTCTTAAACTTCCAAAAAACACTTAATTTCCTCTCGGCAGGCACCCGACACTCTGACTAACTAATACAAAGGGTTTCACACTTCTCAATTCTTTGAGACCCAGCACCGGTATATTTAGAGATTACAATACAGATCATTATTAAACTCCACCGTATTCGATCAACATTGGCTCCACTCACCAGCTGCCTTGTACTTAACGTCGCCCCCTATTAATACTTCATTATGCCAGTACGTGCCACAGTTACATTATTTTGTATTCGTTATGTACGCTTATAATAGGATAACCCATCGAAACCTTTACCATACATACATTTAGTAAAGTTCAACTAAAGCAAGCCAATCATGCAGTCTGTTGTTAAGGGGTTCGATCCTCATCGGATCTCCCGGTATAAGTATTACGTAATATATACAACACTCACACCGGCTGATTAATTGCACAACCCACAGTGTTGAGGAGCCCGACATTCCCGCTGGGAACGACGAGAGAGTGGTTCATCCAAACTTGACCGTTAGAAGGTTGTCCAAGACTTGATCTTACATGGGGAGGAGGGTGACAGTTGAAATTGTTTTGTCCAGCAGCAGTGTTATTTCCGGTTGCTGGAAATGTAGATTCTCCGGACCTATTGGCATTTGAGACGGGCAACGAGCCAAGTCATGTAGTGACACTGTTGACTCCCAGCCATCACCATATCTGACGTATGTATAGGTAGCGTTCACATCCAATAACTGCACTTTTTGCAGCAGTGAATCATGTTTAGTGTATCTTAGGAACTGGCATCGAAAACCGGCCCTGATTTTAAAGCCAGGACGGAAGGGACACTTCTATTGATGATCGACGGGAAAATGAGAAGAATTTATTGTGAAGTGTTGTGTTGGTAGCAGTTGATAGCAGACACCAGATGCAGAGCTTGAGATTCAGGTAGATTTTGTGATTTCAGGACAAGGCAAATAGATTTCCAAATGATCCCATTGTATCGTTCATTGCCTTGTGGTTGGTAAGGGGCCGTCGTGCTGGAGGCGACACCATGCAACAAGAGGTATTTCTGCACATCCCGAGAAGCCTAAACCACTGTCTGAATGGATATAATTAGGTGCTCCACATAAAGAGAATATTGATTCCAAACATGACATTCTTCGATGGCGTGTCTTTGCATGAACTTGCAATTGGGAACCGTGAGAATTCATCTACTGCTACAAACAGGTATTTATGTTGTGTCCTTGATGGCAGTGGACCCTTGATATCCTCACTTAGGCGCGCTGCAGCTTGAGTAGTCTTACTGAGCCTACCGCGAGGCAATGATGCGTACCGTGGTTTTAGTTCCGCACATACTGGTGTAGAGAAGGTCATGTTTTAGCTCTCACATAGTGCAAGATTCGAGTGATTCCGGGGTGGCACAAGTCATCATGCAATTTGTTGAGAGATTTAGAACAACTAGCATTACATTAGACTCGACTCAGAGTATTGGCAACAGCATTGTTAACGTCCAGGGCGATAACGAATATCATCAGAAATTAGCCAACACCGACCGCCAACTCGGGATGTTATCGTTTTTAATTCTGGACCGTTTACGATTGTCCATCATGAAGGCTACGGATCTTTGATCAGTCAAGATGATGAAATGTTGAGCATTTCCCCACAGCCTCAATCACCGCGGTAGCTTCTTTCTCAATAGTAAGTTAATGAACTTCGTGCCGATTCATGGTCCGTGACATGAATGCAACAGGTTGCCCAGACTGATTCAATGTAGGTGACACAGCAACATCCGAGGCATCCTACTCTATCACATATGGCTCGTCTCCAACCTGTGTCAGATATCAGTATTCGAGCCCAGTTAACATCCAGGATTTTGACTGGTGATTTTCAAGGCAGGTAGAGACTCCTTACATGAAGTAAAACAATATTCCTCTCCTATTTACATCCTCGACATCTGGCCTTGTGTCGTACTAAGCTTAGTAAATGGTCGTAGGTATCGATTTCTTAACAGACGACATAGGTCGATATTTTAATTATGGAAAATAATGGTTTTCGAATGTTGTCTTTTTGCAGGCAGGTTTTCCCTACTTGAAAGATTGTAATAACACTTATGAACCACCTGCACATCTCGTCTTGTGCGATACTAAGCCTATTAAGTGTTGATTGGTACATACATCGTCTGTCCAGAAAGTATTCAATCATTAAGTATTAACGAAAAGAAAAAAGGCCTTCCTATGCAATGGCGTTTTATCCATTCTAAGTACTCCCCTGAAACCACACACACCCAGAGCCCATTCCACTTCCCAAAACAGTAGTTCGAACTTTATTACACGGGTCTACAAAATTGAACCTTTTTTCTCATCAACTTTGCAGTATAACCTTTTTAGACCGAATTTCGACGCATATTATGAATGCCGAGTCCGTTTCACGTTAGCATGTCTCATTACTTTGCTACTGACACGTTCGTTTATCAGATGTACTGTATATGAAGTAACACGATATACACAGAAGATACTAAGTAGGAGGACAAGCTAAACACATTGAACTTTGGACACCCTATGCTGCTCTATAGTGGCTATATGCTAAAATACAGCTTTCATCTCACTATGAAAACTAGACTCGATACAAGAAAACGGTTTCAGCATCCACACTTACATCAAGCATACCACAACACATGTCCGATGAAAAGGCGTCGTTGGCCAGTGTTATTAATCATAGAGAAGCCAGCAAATAAATACCTTATTTGACGACATATAAGAGGCATTCATGGAAATGCATTATTCTATTTATATTCACTGCTGAAATAAAGGGAAGTCATATCCGCCATCAAATACAGCACATTCGACCACAAAGGTTAATTAAGCAGTTTAACCTACAGAAGCAACTTTTATAACACATGTAGTGACACTTAACCCCTGCTAAATAAAGGGAAAAGAGCCATATCTGCCGCTGAAGCCATAAGACGTTGACATCAGTAACATAAGAGACAGCGAAGTTAGCAATACAAAGAGATACGAACAAAAGGTTGACGGATAAGTGTGCTCTTTCCTTTGTAACCTATGCCCTACTATTATTCGCTGAAACAAGTCTGCATGTGTTATGCGTAACATTAAAGACGAACAGACAAATATGGAAATAAACGAAAAGAACCAACGACTTTTATGGCGAATTGTTTTTTGAAAAACAAAATGGATAAAGAAAGAAAAATGTAATCTACTGCCATCAATGTTATGAAGAATTCCATAAGGATCTCTGCTCATGGCCGACTTCCCATTATTCAGTCACACACCGCTCTCCCTCCAACCCGCCATTCGCGTTGTTAGGCACCCGGATGTCTAAAGATTCAGATTTTGTTTTATGTAGAACAAGGTAAAAATAAAGAAAGAGAGACGAAAGAATTTTCGCTCTATTCTTTGTAGATGCCATAAAGCGAGAAGAAAGGTTGCCCCGAAGAGTTTATGGAAGAGTAACGTTGGCCGCTATTCTTCGACGGAAGAACCAGAAAAAAACAGATCGGCCGTTTTAATGATTCTACGAGGGAATCAGTCAGATATAATAAAGTCTATGCATATATGTGCATATATGTGCATATATTGTACATGTGTATGAATGTACATGAGGGTGTATGAGGATGGGGATGTATATGTAGCGTTTATGTGTGGGTGTGAAAGGGGTCCGGTGTTCCTGTATACAACGAAGTTTCACTCCCCCATACAGTTTGTTTTTTATTTATTATCACCGATTTCTTCTTTGCTCTGCTTTTCCTTACATATTTGAGTATGTATTTTCTTTATTGCTCT
>VCCN01000986.1:10086399-10098280 GCA_006491835.1 Architeuthis dux
CGGCTTGAATAGATGAACATCGAACGTCAAAAACAGAGAAGTCTGTTCTATTCATTTATTCTAGTACTTATATAATGAACAGTGTGATTTCTTGGTTTGCTGTCCGTAACACTTGACTCTCACACTCAGGGTTAACAATTTGCTAATAAAAGTACGCCTTCTGACCATTTGAAACTACGATACTTGAACTGAAATAAATGTGTTATTATTTTTTCTTAGTAAATAGTTTCATAGAAATTCAAATATATCCGTGAATTCTTTCATGGGTATTCACTAGTAATTATAATAAAGTATAATGTAGACATTTTAAACAGATTTTAACATTATACGGCTTTCTTTTCTTTTTGGTGTCAATATCGAGGGTGAACTTTCTCCGCCTCTTAGAAGTGAAAATTGAGGGGAACATTTTTCCCATTTTAGGGGTCAAATTCGAAGGGGATAGGTTTCGTTAACTTTATTAGGTCAAAATCGAAGGGGGACTTTTGGATGTTAGTGGTCAAAATCGGTGGGGTGCGGTTCTTTCAGTGGCACAGTTATAGACTAACATATGCACCTAAATAGACGTGCACAGTCAGACGCACGCCTGCATACATAAACCAAAGAGCCTTCCACGCTTTCATCTGTACAGTGTGATTTTCTGTGTTTGCTGTCCGTAACACTTCACTCTCTCACTCAGGGTTAATAATTTTGCTGATAAAAGTACCTCCTTCCGACTATTTGAAACGGTGTACTCTTAAACCGAATCAAATTTGCTATTTCTTTTCTTAGACATTCAAATATATCCGTGGGTGTTTTTCAACTGGGATTAACGAGTAGATCATTTGAAAGCAAAATAGATCAGGACAGTCGTCGTATAGCAATGATCAGCATGCTAATCCTGCTGGCCGTTGTTACTGGGTTCGATCCTTATCGGATATATCATTATAGATGGTCGGATACAAATTCATGCCTAATAATGAACAGTGTGATGTTCTTGGCTTGTGCGTCGGGACACTGTACTATTCCATTGGCTGGATGTGGGGCGGTTAAAGTTTTGCTAAAAGAAAATACTTCCACCCTGTTGTTTCAAACTACCCAATATTTCCAGTAAACGAATTCAGTATTTTTTTCTATAAAAAGACCCAACTCAATCCAAATATATCCGTGAGTTGTTCAATTGGGAGTAGACCATATGAAAAATAAAAACAGAACAGGACGGTCGTCGTATAGCAATGCTCAACAAGCTAATATTCCGGGCCGTTGTTAGTGGGTTCGATCCTCATCGGACCTTTCAGTATAGATGGTATAATACCAATACTCTAATAATGAACAGTGTGATTGTGTTGCTGTAAGCAACACTTGACTCTCAATCATGGGTAAAGATATGCCTCCTTAGCAGCATTTGAAACTATGGACTCTTTAACTGAACCAATTTGCTATTTTTGTTAGAAAAAAGTTTCATAGAAATTCATATATATATAATTTGTTCACGGGTATTAACTAGTAATAATAATAAAGTATACCGAATATATTTAGGGGTCAATATCGAGGGTGAACATTTCCCCCTTTTAGTAGTCAAATTCGAGGAGGAACCTTTTCTTACACCCTTTTTGGGATCAAAATTGAGGGTGGACTGTTTCTTTCGATATTAGGGGTCAAAATCAGCGGGGAACTTTTTCTTCCAGAAGCACAGTTATAGACTAACATATGCACCTAAATTGCATTCCTGTATACATAAACCAAAGACCCTTCCTCCATGCTTTGATCTGTACATCTTCGTGCGCAGTGTCAGCGAGAATGAGAAAGAACAGACACACGCACACAGAATCGGCGTAGCAGTGAACTATCAAATCAGACCGGCTTAAATAGATGAACATTCAACGTTAAAAACAGACAAGTATGTTCTATTCATTTATTCTAGTAGTTATATACTGAACAGTGTGCTTTTCTTTCTAAATACTTCCTGCCCACTGTTTCAAACTACGCACTATTCCCAGTAAACGAATCCAATCTCAATCCAAATATATCTGTGAATTATTTTCAACTGCGATTAACGAGTTGATCACATAAAATAAAAAAAAAACGGATCAGGACATTCGTCGTATAGCAATGATCTCCAAGCTAATATTGCTTGCCGTTGATAGTGGGTTTGATCCTCATCGGATCTCTCAGTATAGATGGTCTAATACCAATTCATGCTAAGTTACTATTGGTACTAGGGCATTTGCGTCCTAGACAACTACTCTCCGGTCATAATAATAAGTATGAACGAAAATTTCAGCATGAAATCGACACTTGAGAAACATTTAAAAATCTAGCAAAAATCAGCATATTATTCGATTTTAATAAAATTTCCGATACTTATTTATTAATGGGCGACTTTAAAAAATAATAATTTTCCATTCCAAATTTCGGAGAAGAACAATTCTTTTTCATATGAGTCCTACCCTACCTTTTATTAGTTTGATGATTTATCTATTTTATATAATGATGCGTTCATTGATTTTTACACATTTCACAGATATATCCCTGGAGATACTAATTATGTTTACCTTTTTTAGAATAATATCCAGAAACTGCTGGAACGGAACTCTTACTTTGGGATTAAAAAAACAGGAAAATTAAGTAAAATATTTTCTTTTCGGAAATCTTTTAGTTTTATTCGATTAATTATCATTCAGTATTTTGATCTGTGAAAAAAATTCTTTTTCACTCAATATCATTTTTATAAAAATATTTTTCATCATTTTTATCGATTTATTCCGATATCCTATAAATTTTTGCAATTCATATTTTTATTATTTCTATATCTTGGTTCGAGTGAAACATTATAATATGAAATATTATAACAAGGATGAATAATTAAATATAGTGAAATGACGAAAAAATATTTACCGCCTGTATTTTTGTTTTTTGTTTATGTAAATTGACTGCTATTTCAAATTATGGGAGCTGCAGGCGATAACACGCCTTTTTTGCACGGTGCAGCTGTCGTGCATTTTAATCTTGTTTATTTTTTCCACTCAAATATATGTGTACTGCATTGACTACCATACATTTTAAAAATCTGATGTCGCTTACACGTTTGAAGTTTTTTGTCATTTTTGTACATTTTGTTCATAGGTACAACCTGTTAACTGCAAAAAGTTAAGTTGAAACAATTTATTTATTTTCTACAAAAAATGTATACTAACTTATTCTAAATCTTTACTCTCAATCCAAATATATCCTTATTTTTCAACTGGAAATAACGAGTAGATCATATGAAAAGAAAACAAAAGAACAGATCAGGACAGTCGACGTATAGCAATGATCTTGTTGGCCGTTGTTACTGGGTTCGTTCCTTATCGGATCTACCAGTATAGATGGTCTAATACCAATTTATGCGAAGTTTCTATACTTATATAACGAACAGTGTTATTGTCTTGGTTTGCTGTCCGTAACACTTGACTCTCTCACTCAGGGGTAACAATTTTACTGATAAAAGTACCTCCTTCCGACCATTTGAAACTATGGACTCTTCAACTGAAACAAATTTGCTATTATTATATTCTTAGAAAATAGTTTCATAGAAATTCAAATATATCCGTGGATGTTTTTCAATTGGGATTAGCAGATCATGTCACTCGTCGTATAGCAACGATCAGCAAGCTAATCTTGCTGGCCGTTGTTACTAGGTTCGATCGTTATCGGATCTATCATTATAGATGGTCTGATACCAATTCATGCGGAGTTATTAGCTAACCTAATAATGAACAGTGTGATGTTCTTGGCTTGTGCATCGTAACACTACTATTCCATATGGGACGGTTAATGTTTTGCTAAAAGAAATACTTCCTACCCACTGTTTCAAACTACGCAATATTTCCAGAAAACGAATTCAGTATTTTTTCTATAAAAAAACCATCTCAAACCAAATATATCCGTGAATGTTGTTCATTTGGGATTAACGAATAGACATTATGAAAAAACAAAGGAAAAACAGAACAGGACGATCGTCGTATAGCAATGCTCAACAAGCTAATATTGCTGGCCGTTGTTAGTGGGTTCGATCCTCATCGGATCTCTCAGTAGAGATGGTCTAATACCAATACCAATACTCTAATAATAAACAGTGTGATTGTTTTTTCTGTTCTGTCCGCAACACTTGACTCTCAATCATGTGTAAAGATTTGCCGATAAACCTTCGCACCATTTGAAACTATGGACTCTTCAACTGAACCAAATTTGCTATTAAAATCGGCGAGAAACCTTTTCTCTCAAAAGCACAGTTATAGACTAACATATGCTCATAAATGGACGTGCACGGTCAGACGCACGCCTACATACAAAAACCAAAGACCCTTCTTCCAGGCTTTCATCTGTACATCTTCGTGCGCAGCGAGAACAGACACACGCACACAGAATCGGCGCAGCACTGCTCTATCAAATTTCACCCGCTTGAATAGATGAATATTGAACGTTAAAAATAGACAATGCTGTTCTAAACATTTATTCTTGTACTTATATAATGAACAGTGTTTTTTTCTTTCTAAAGAAAAACTTCCTGTCTACTGTTTCAAACTAAGTAAACGAATTCAGTATTTCTTTCTATAAAAAGAAACATCTCAATCCAAATATATATCCGTGAATTAACGAGTAGATCATATGAAAAAACACAAAGGACAGATCAGCACAGTTGTCGTATAACAATTATCAGCAAAGCTAATATTGCTGGCCGTTGTTAGTGTGTTCGATCCTCATCGTCTAATACCAATTCATGCAAAGTTACTATCTAATGACAGTGTGATTTTCTTGGTTTGCTGTCCGTAACACTCTCACTCAGGGTTAGCAATTTTGCTGATAAGAGTACCTCCTTCTGACCATTTGAAATTATGGACTATTCAACTGAAACGAATTTGCTATTATTTTTCTTAGAAAATAGTTTCATAGAAATTCGAATATAACAGTGAATCTTTTCACGGGTATTAACTAGTATTTATATAACAGGCCCGTCGGAACGAAATCCATGGGGGTCTGCGAGTGAAGAGTAAATTTCTTTTTAGACCTCGCCGTTTATATCACTGGAAAACTACTTTTTTAAATGCTGTATTTAATTGATCGATATAGAATGATATTCTATAATTGGTTAAGATAATTATGAACAAAAAGTTGCAAGGGGATCTTTTGAAAATAGAGCTTAAAAATCTGTCTGAAATGAATGTATTTTTCGAGTCATTCACAGCTTTTTATATTCATTTTCTTCTAGTTTTACTTTCCCCAGAATTCACTCGAGCAAAGACACTTCGATTCAAAAATTAAGTTGACCGTAAAACGCAAAGATTACTCTCTTCTTTAAATTGTTCTGCTGTGGCCTATACTTGGGTGCCTTTATGCACTACATTTATTTTCTTATTCAAATCTCTGTTCGTAAATTGTCCCAAACTCTACTTTCTACTATCGACTCTTTTCGTTTGCAACATCAATCAAGCTTATATTGTCAACTCTTTCTGTACATGAATCAGCATTAGATGATTCATTCTGCTATGTGTTGTTGTATAGCTCAAGTATGTTATTACTCGTTTCATGACGGATAGCATTGGTTGCTGGCAATAAAAGGAGCATCTTTGCAACTTTAATCACCTCCAATATTGCAACCTTTCTTGAATAGTCAAGTCTCTGAAACATCGTAACCAGATCATAGATAGTCAATTGTGTCAATTCAAATTTAAAAGCCTCTGCGGTTGGAAGCAAAAGAGGAAGCTGTGCCTCACGCCTATATCTGTCAATATCATCACTATAGATCAAGCAGACCTCTCTTAACTCGTTTTCACATGGCTGATTCCTGATTGCTTTCAGGAATATCTCTTGTAGAAAGACGTATTTTCGGAAATCTGGCTGGTCAAATCTCTCTTTGATAAAATTTGTTGCTGCATCAAGTGCCTGATGATATGTTGGTGTTGACGGGAAGTGGTGGGTTTCTGTATTGCTATCATCAAGCATTCGTGAGAGCCTCCTTTTTTTAGCTCCTTTTTTCTTTTACAATAGTCGCTCCCAGAACAGATTATAACCACCATCGTTACGATCTTTTGATAGTGTCTTAATGACATCTTGAGTAATAGCATTGCTCTCTGCAGCTGACATATTAGGGTCTTGCGGGCTTCTACTGAGTTTCTAATCAGTTTTCTTCGGCAGGAGTATTCCCAAAGAATAACCATACAAAAAATAGAATGTTGGCATATTTGCCTGGACACCGCGAAACCTTTATGACTGACATCTGTAAGATTCCGTCAAAAATAAAGCGCAAAAACAAATCGAGAGTGCAATTTTCTACCTTAGAATCGAGTGAACTTGAACAAGCGGAAGGAATGCTTTATATTTATGAGAATGAATTATATAAGGGTTTCACTTAAAGTTTTCGTAATCAATTAACCAACAGAACTATCGATAATGAAGTGTTGTAAATTTTGATTTGCAAGTAGTGCAAGTTAATAGGTACTCATCTTCATCATCTCCATTAACACTGGTTAATGGTTCCTGTTCCACTTAAAGACCCATTACTATTCAAAGAAAGCTCTGTTATGGAAATAGACGTTTTCTGAGTCCCCTTGTGAAAATGAAACCAAGGAAGACACGTCCCAACGAAATCGACATTCCTTTGTTTAGTTACTACTACATATGAAAATGGAATTGACATTGATGTAGTCAAAGATACATCGTGTATTTCCAAAACAACCATGCGCGTTGGGAATCAAAGATAACTGGGATAGAGGTCAAGGTTATTTTCCTTTGTTTTATCAAATTGAAATCGAGACTCGGGAAAGGTATATTATACACGAACTAGCAAAATATTATTGAAAGGGATAATTGGTTTATTTACTCTTTCTGTAATCTTAAAGCTAGCTATTTGCAGCATTTAAAAAAAAGGAACATATAATAGCAAATTATTGCGTGGGCTGAAGCCCCCTCCCCGGTTCCGAGGGGCCTGTATAATGAACAGTGTGAATCTGTTGGTTTGCTGTCCGCAACCCTTGACTCTCATTATTGGGTAAAAATTGAAAATCCTGGACTCCTGTAATGAGATACACTCTGGTCATGTGTTTATGTGTTCGCTTGCTGATGGAGGGAGGATACAGAACACTGGCGTTTGGGGGGATAGTATTGAGATGTGCGCTCCGTTAGAGGGTAACCGTGCTAGAATTTGGGTCAAACGCTTGACAGGAACACAGGGAAGTAAGAGAACAAAGAGGATGCGTTCGACCAATCAGCTCCGAGTATTTTATTTTAGGGGGCCGTCGATTCAAATCGGGAGGTAGTTAGCCAGTTGGGGCCCACAGAGCGACAGGTCAGCATCTGTGGAGTTTCACTCCTCACCCGTTAGAGTGCGGGAGAAAGTGAGGGGGAAGAGGCCAGAACCGCGTGATTTGAACTGCTACACTCACCAGTCTTTGAGTAAAGTAACTAGGAATAGAATCTAACCATCTCCTTAGAATTTCAAAAAAACAGAATTCAGTACCCTAATTGATCTGAGAACCTGCATCCATGTTTATCAACAGAAATAAAAGGAACTCATCTTTTCCTTGAAATGACAGAATTGTACCGTCTTTCTCTCCGACCACGTGGGAGAGCATTTTTCCTGTATAGAACAACTGTTCGTTTCCTTCGACTGACTCTTCCCTCCCGTAACTGTGCAACCCTGGAACGAGACATTTCATCATCGAGAAGATATGCACTTTTGGAGACATGCGACCCACGAGTCGTTTGCATATCGATATGTACACCCAGTTATACTACATGGTGCCGTGACCAGGATTCGAATACCCTATTCGAAATAAACTTTCGAACTTAAATCTCTACCACGTGAAGAAAATCCACAACGTGAAAAAAGCCCCGAATAGAAAAATCCACTAGACATGATGCGACCACAACCTAAGATGGCGTCTCGGAATTCGAGCGGGAACGGACGACGGGCCACAAAGATCAACGGAAAAAAGAAAGAAAATGGACGTTACAACAAAAGACGAAAATACGTTTCTATAAAAGAAACAACTCAATTTAATTATATCTGTGATTTGTTTTCAACTGGGATTAACGAGTAGATCATATGAAAAGAATACAAAAGAACATATCAGGACAGTTGTCGTATAACAATGATCAGTAAGCTAATCTTGCTGACCGTTGTTAGTGGGTTATATTCTCAACGGATCTCCCCGTATAGATGGTGTGATACCAATTCATGCGAAGTCAGTATCTCACCTAATACGGAATAGTGTGATTTCTTTGATCTGTGGCTCGTACCACTGGACTATTCCACTGGCTGGAGGGAGCGGGTTAAAGATTTACTGAAAAGATACATCCTGCCCACTGTTTCAAACTACGCATTATTCACAATAAACGAATTCAGTATTTTCTTTCTATAAAAAAACATCTCACTCCAAATATATACGTGAATTTTTTTTCAACTGGGATTAACGAGTAGATAATCTGGGGGGAAAACCCAAAAAGAAACAGATCAGGACAATCGTCGTATAGCAATGATCAGCAAGCTAATATTGTTGGCTGTTGTAGTGGGTTCGATCCTCATTGGATCTCACATTATAGATGGTCTAATACCAATTCATGCTAAGTTATTATCTACCCTAATAATGAACAATGTGATTTTCTTTTCTGTCCGTAACACTTGACTCTTTAACTCAGGGTTAAATACTTTGCCGTGAAAAGTATCTCCTACCCACCTTTTGAAACTATGGACTCTTCAACCAAATTAGCTATTATCTTTTCTTTTGATAATAACGTATACTGTATACATTTTTAAAATATGTTTACATTATACGCCTTTCTTCCCTTTTAGGGGTCAATATCGAGGGTGAACTTTTTCCCCCTTTTTGGGGTCAGAATCGAGGGGGAACTTTCCCTTTCAGTTTTAGCCGTCAAAATCGAGTGGGCCTTTTTCTTTCGATTTTAGGGGTTAAAATTGAGAGGAAACTTTCTTCCCCTTTATGGGTCAGAATTAAGGGGAAACCTTTTCATCTTTTAGTTGTCAACATCGAGGGGAAACTGAAATGTAACGAGCGTCGAACAAACAAGTGGGAGTCGATTTTCAGAGAGTCTTTTTTGTTTTGTTAAAATCTCTAAACATCATTAAATTATTATTTTCAATTGGAGAATTACCGATGTGCCTTTTTTACAATAATAAGATTTGTTTACATTACATGGCTCTGGCACTCTGTATATTTATATATCTATACCTATAAACACCATGGTTTGTGGCTCTGTAATGCTGATTTCGGTCACACTAAATACATATTCATATCTAAGTGTGTAGACCAGCTACAACTTTGATATGTATCATACATAATCGCAAACTATGTCAAAATACAATGGTATGAAAAGAACGAAGATTCGCGTCCTTAAAACAGATATTATACTCTTTTTTAAAATGTGGAGGATCAATAAAGTGGGTGATCGGTTTTCTGTTGTTGTGAAGTAATAAACTGATCCCCCATTATTAATACATCTTAGAGTAAGATGTACCTGGACATAACGTGGGATATTGGTTTTCTATTGGTATATAATGGCAAACTGAACCCCCATATCTATTTCTTCAAGTAACAAGTCTGTAGGCCAGATACACATTTCATATATTGTATACAAATCCACAAATTAAGTCTGAATAAAATCATATGTAAAGAAAAATTATTTTCGCCTTTTTAAAATTAACCCGACCAAATCTTCATCAACCAGGACGCATTCACAACGCAATGTCTGTTGAGCAATTAAAAATCTTCCCAAAATAAAATAACATTTATGTAATTAGGACGTGATGAATATCATTCAATTTTTATTAACTGGATTTTGAAACTAATATTTCTTTCTTTTTACTGGAAATATAGTGAAAGATACATTTGCTTTTAACGTGTGTATGTTTCCTGTAAAATCACTTCAATTGTATAGTGAGTGTTGGGTCAATTTTCCCTACCAATAAATGAGGACAGCTAAATATGGATGACCAAAAAAGAGAAAACCACCTATTATCCATAATGTATAAATATATTCCATTAGTAAAACACCGTCACATGACGGGTAATATTCTAGTATATATATAATTCAGAACATTACCTTTAAGTCCCCCTTTTTAATATTACAATCCCTTTACTTTAACATTAACTTTTAAACTTCAAGTCCCCTTTTCTAAACATTATACACCCTTCTTTAGCATTAGCACCCCCCCGTAAGATTAGCATATTTTTTTTTTTAGCCTAATCCCCGCCCCCAGCGAGACAGGACAATGTTACGAGCAGAGAACCAAGAAAATCACAATTGTTCATTATTAAATTAGATTTTCCTCTTACGTGGTTCAGCGGACCACACGTTGAGAACCCCTGATCTAGAGAAACACAGTCACAACATATGCATCTAAATGGACGTGCACAGTCAGACGCACGCCTGCATACATAAACCAAAGTCCCTTCTTCCACACTTTCATCAGTACAGCTTCGTTTGCAGTGTGAACAGACACACGCACACAGAATCGGCCCAGCAGTGATCTATCAAATCTCACCAGCTTGAATGGTTGAACGACTTTAACGTAGATCATATGAACAAAACAAAAAAACATATATGGACAGTCGTCGTATAGCAATGAACTTCTTGGTTTGCTGTCCGCAACACTGGACTCTCAATCATGGGTAAAAATCTGATAAAGGTGACTCCGTCGCACCATTTGAAACTATGGACTCTTCAAATAAACTAAATTTGCAATGATTTTTTCTTAGAAAATAGTTTCATAAAAATTCAAATACATCCGTGAATTTTTTCACGGGTATTAATTAGTAATAATAATAAAAATATACTGTATACATTTTTAAAAGATGTTCTTCCCTTTTAACGGTCAATATCGAGGGTGAGCCTTTTCCCCTTTTAGGGGTCAAAAATTAGGGATACTTCTTCCCTCTTTAGGTGTCAAAATCGAGGGGTAACTTTTTCTTTTACTTTTAGGGGTCAATATCGAGGGGAGAACATTTTCGTTTTTAGGGCTTAAAATTGAGGGGGGGCCAGAAATGTAGCAATGGTCGAACAAACAAGTGGGAGTCGGTTTTCAGAGAGTCTTTTTTGTTTTGTTAATATTAAACACCCTTTTTCTCTTAACATTACACCCGTTTTTTAATGCTCCCATTTTGTTTAACATTAGCCCCACCGAACGTTTAACATTAGCCCCCTCCCCCCACTTTAGCCTCCCTTATTTAAACATCAAGCTGACTTTTCTAAACATTATGCCCCCTTCTTTAGCATTATCCACCCTTTTTAACATTAGCCGCTTTTTTCAAGTTTCCAACAAAATCCCCCAGCCCCGTGGCAAAGTACAATGTTACGATCAGCGAACCAAGAAAATTTTCCTCTTACAAGTGTTTGCTGAGCACACGTTGAGAACCGCTACAGAAACACAATTATAGATTAACATGTGCACCTCAATAGACGTGCACCGTCAGACGCACGCCTGCATACATACACCAAAGACCCTTACACGCTTTCATCTGTACATCTTCGTGTTCCGTGAGAACAGACACACGCACACAGAATCGGCGCAGCACTGATCTATCAAATCACACCGGCTTGAATAGATGAACATCGAACGTCAAAAACAGAGAAGTATGTTCTATTTATTCATGCTAGTCTATTTTTTTTCGTTTTTAGGGGTCAAAATTGAAGGGAAACATTTTCTGTAGCAGGGCTCGAGAAAACATTTGAGGGTTGATCTTCAGAGACTTTTTTGTCTTATTAAAATCTTAAAATGACAGCATTAAATTATTATTTTTCTTAAATCAAATGAAAAATTACCCATGTGATTACATGGCTCTGGTGCGATATATATGTATATGTATAAATTACCGTTCTACTAACAAAACCCTGTTAATTGTTCTAG
>VCCN01000986.1:10147030-10163574 GCA_006491835.1 Architeuthis dux
GTCATGTTTACTTTTATATACCTTCTGATTTACTTATTATAGGAATAACAATTCCATTTCTTTTTCCCCACAGTCGATGTTTGTTATTTTGTTGCCTCTTATCTATTTTGGCTTTAGTATCGCTCGTTTTAATATACTTGCTCTTGGGTGCTATTACTAGGAATTCTTTTTCCTCTTTAAAGTGTTCTTTGCGCAACCTTTTTCACGTTATTTTATCTGCAATTTCTCTCGTCTCTTAAAACATATCTGGGCTTTGCTAGATAGCTTTAAGAAAATTGAGAAATGATGGTGACAATTGTACACATTCGTAATGGAGTGCTTGGAACGGTTCCAAAGTTTCGGGAAGAAGTGTTTGTCTGTTGAAATCTCCGTAGAATGTTCTTTTTTATCTTCAATTTTTCTCTTCTCGTCCCTGGGTTCTGAAACGACATTTGACCCTATTCTCGTGTTTTGCTACAACTTTTGAATGTGATTATTATGATTATTATTTTTGCTATATATATAATCACAATAGTATTGATTATTTAGAGGTGGTAGAGAAACGCGTATATATTACTTCTTACTTCAAATAGAATTTCTGTTACTCATAATATGAAAAAGAAAACAGTGATTTACAGCTGCAGTACCAAGAGCAACTATCACAAATTTGAGGAATACGAAAGTTATGGAATATATCGATAACAACCTCGTCAGTAATCTCTGCAGCGTTGGCAGCAGTCTCGAAGACTGGAAAAATTCTTGATCCGAAAAAGAATTCTGGTGTGAAGTGATAATACCTTTATGATTAGGTAAGGAGGGCGATCAAATGGGAACTGTGCAAGCGACTGCGTTTTGACCATACAAACAATGGTATATGTACAGACCAGAATATTTCCTAGAGAACGAAACCTCTGGGACTTTGAGATTCAAAAGTATCACTCAATACAGACCAGAAGATCAGATCTAATTCTAGTGAACAAGAAGAAAAGAACATGTCATATGGTTAATTTCGCTGTTCTCTCGGAACATTGGGTGAACTCAGATAAAGAGAAACGCTAGAGAGGTATCCAGACATTGCCAGAGAACCAAAGGATTGTGGAATATGAAAATGACAGTAGTACCAATAGTGGTCGGAGTCCTGGGAAAGAGTCCCAAAGAACCTAGCAAACAGATCGGAAAGAATAGGAATCCTTGGAAATACCGAGACCATCCAGAAAACAGAGCTTCTGAAATCAGCCATAATACTGAGGAGAGTCCTAAAGTATTGAGTAGACTTGCTGTCTGTAACACCCAGATGCACTTGATTATGCAGCAGGGTGCACACCGGTGGCAATGGTCGTCTAATACCCCTGTTGTTGATTTCTGGTTTGGTTGTTGCTAGTAGGGTTTGGTCACAGCCCGTCTCTTGTCTCATTCCTTTCTCCTCTGCAGCTGTAACAGGTAAGCTAATCTGCATACCATAACATATCTTACAGAGAGATAGAAACAAGCAAGTAGCTGCTGGTTTTATTGTCATAATTTTTCAATATAAGTTGTTGATGCTGGTTAGCTTGCAAGAGTTTGAAGAGGAATGCGACAGTTATTTTCTCTACAATGCTGGATGCTTATTCACTAAGTCCCCCAACCCCTTTTTTTCGATTTTTCTCCAATATTTCAGATATTTGCTCGGGCTGGCGCCCCCTATATTACGGTTTGTGAATAGATGTTCTATGAATCATGCAATGAAGTTATAAGTATCTAAGTATAGTTTTACAATTTGCACTTACAAATAGGAAATTAAAGAATTTAGAATGATTGTTCAATTTAATCTTTAAACTCCTAGGAGATCTCATCTGTTATAGACATCTGATAGTTTGGAATAAAGCTAACAGCTACCCTGAGCTTGATGAGACTTTTATAATTTATCAACATCTGGTTCATTATTTGACAATCAGTCTTAAGGTTCCGTTTTTACTTATTTGCTAATATATCGTTGCTTGGTTTGCAATTGCATGGCTGCGACGAATCCTCTAACGGGTACAAGGCCACATCCAGAGACATTGATATTCCTGTTTCAACAGGTCGCTACGTTATTATGAGGTTTGCTACGCATGCAATTGCCAGGAACCTCCCTCGATGGCGGTAGAGGGGGAAATCGATTAGAGAAGTCTATCAAGTTTGGTGCAAACTGTGGAAGAAACATCACGGTGACGTCCAAAGAGCTGGAGGCTGACCTGGAAAAATCTCGTCATGCTTTCAACGTGTACCATACACTAAAACATTTATTGGTGAAGGCTAAGGAAAACCCAATTGCTAAACAAAGGAATGAAAAGGAAGGATTGATCTTTGCCAAAAATTACCTGGACAAACTACAATGTTTCTTGGCAGGCAAAACGAAAATAGAGCCTTTTGGCAATGCACACCAGCAATGTGTTCATTGGCGACGGAATGAAGCACACGGGGAAAAGAACACCCTATTTAAAATTAACATGATGGAGGATCCATAACGTTATGGGGTTGCATTACTGCCTCTGGTATTGGAGACCTTGACAGTATCAAAAGAATAATAAAGACAAAGGATTACCATGGGACTTTAAAGAGAACCAGTGTAAGAAAACTTGGCCCGAAGATCATGGGTCATCCAGCACGATAGGAACCCAAAGCACGCAAGAATTGGTGAAAGGAAATAATGGACAGTTTTAAACTGGCCAGCAATGAGCCCTGATCACAATCCCATTGACAATCTTTGGAGAGAACTGAAACACCCAGCTAATAGGTAAACAGGCTTATAGATATCTACAAGAAATGTTTGGAGGCAAAGGGGGTGCAACAAAATATTAACGAAAGGTGTCTAGGTCATATATTCTATTTCTTCTTTAAAATTACTACATTATTTTTGGCTAACTTACTTTGGACTTCCTATTAAAATATTCTGATGATACAAAATTAGTTCAGATTATTCAAAGAATGCAAGAATGCCAATATTGTTGGCCAGACCTGTGAACTGTGAGAATTTTCTATGTCAACATTCATAAGTATAAACAATGAAAATACACCTGCGTTATAAAGGTTTCTGCGCCCTGAGGAAAACAAGAAAAATTGTATGTCATAAATCTTCCTCAAATGGGAAAAAGCTTTTTATTTCTTACAGCTAAAACTTCACAACAACGACAATAAAACATTCGTACATCAAATGTCTGTTTCTCTGATATGAATATATAAAATACATTTTATATAATATATATATATGTATATATATATATATGTATATTAATAGACCTCTGTTTCCAACCGAAGATGTCCCAATACGTTAGTAGAGCGAATATTGTAGAAAAATATTTATTGATTCATTACAACCTGTACAGTTGGTTTCACAAGAACTCGATCATCAGATGAACAATTACTATTGTTTAGTTAATTTATTATATAGTTTCATTATTAATGGTGAAATTCGTTCATGTCCGTAATTGGCTACTTCGGGTTGTCCAATTCACTTGCTTTTTTTATGACGTCATCTATTTTCAATGTGTAGTATTTGACAGTTTTATTGCCGTTTTGGTTTATCTTGGGCGTCTCTCCTACAGCCGTTTTCAAAGGTTAAGGCATTGACGTCTGATCTGTAGTCCCTTATCTGTTTGTTATTTTTTAAGTGTTTCTGGCCTTTCTCTGTGAACTTATTTTTACATACGTATTCCTCGTCATTGATCTAGTTATTCTTCATAGTCTTTCAATATTATGTTTATGTTTTATTATTAGTTATTATTTATATTCGTATTTTAGTTTTCATTTTTTTATTTTTTAGTTAATATTATTCTAGTTTTTATTTTTATTTTTTAGTATATCATTTTTCTTCTTAGTCTAGTTTTTACTTTTTAATTATTTTATTTTTTTATACTACCACCTCATTATTTACATTCTTAGTCTAGTTTCTATTTTTAATTTCTTAATTAATATTGTCACCATCAGATCTATTACTATTTTTCTTGTTGATAAAGTCATCCCCACACATTGATGTCAATACCGGCTCCTTGCTTTACACGATTACTAATTATTAGCCGTTATGAAATTATTCAGTTATTCCTCTGTTCTTTAGATTTGGTTTTCGGGTTCTTATATATATTTATATTTATTTATGTATGATCTTATATTCTTTTCTGTGTTCCGATATTTTCTTACTTGGTCAAGTTTATTATTCGTTATTGACGTAATATAACGCCTGTGCCTGCATTTTACACCGATTTTTACCTCGAATTAAGCAGGTCATTTCTATCCTTATGTGTTATTATTTGCAATCGTTCTTCTAAGTTACACTTGGCATTTAAGGTATTGCATGTTTTTGCCCGCTTTATTATTAGTGTAGACTACTTCTCTGGTGAGACATTTATTATTCAATACACATTCGTTTGGGTTTCTACAATTACAGTTTCTTTTCAGTTATATTGTTCTCCGTTTTATTTTAAATTGTTTTTAAATATAATTATTGTGACTGGTTAATGTGCTTCCTATGTGATCCATGCAAGAGTATCCCAGTTTTATGTTATTGATATTTAGTATTTCATGCAATTTATTTTTTAACTTTTTGTCATATTCTTAACTACTAGTAAACCATGATCCCTGTATATACCTATGTCATCGATGTTTATGTCCTTACTATTGGTTAGGTTATATAATATGTATAGCCCCACTAGGTCTGATATTGGAGCACTATCATATGTGCAGATTGCTACATCAAATTCAGGGCTATCTCTTTTCACCCATTGTATGTTGTTTTGTAAAGTATTGTTCTTCTGCTGTGCATTATAGTTTCTATGTCGGATTTTGTTATTTCAACTCTATAAATAAAATACTAACTAGCAACTCTTCTAACAGGAAATCGTTTGATAAACACATCGCAGAAAACGGCTGACGGAGAGACGCCCAAGATAAACCAAAATGGCAATAAAACTCTCAAATACCCCACATTGAAAATAGGTGACCACATCGAAAAGAGCACGTGAAAAAAATGAAAAACCCCATTGGACAACCCGAAGCAGCCATGACGAATTTCACCATTAATAATGAAACTATATAATAAATTAACTAAACAATAGTAATTGTTCATCTAATGATCGAGTTCTCGTGAAACCAACTGTACAGGTTGTAATGAACCAATAAATATTGTTCAACAAAATTCGCTCTACTAACTTATTGAGACTTCTTCGGTTGGTTCATTACAAGCGGTACTGCTGGTTTCACATATATATTTTCATAATGAACATTTGAGTGTTATTTCCAATTGTTTTTATGCATCTAGTTTGTTGTTTTCTGGATGGCTAGTTGGTTCGTCCAATGGATGTCCATGCATCATGTGGGCGTGTTTTATGTATTTTGTTGTTATGCGATTGATTGTTTGGTCATGTATGTATGTTTTTATCTGTGTTTGTCGGCTTGTTAATCTTACTGTTTTATGGTTCTGACTGGTTAATCCGGGTAATGTTTTTCTAAATATGTTATCTCTTTAATGGTTTTGCTGTAGTGCCCTTAGTCTCCAGGCAGAGATTTTTATCTTATATTCAGTCTGGCTTATTCCCTTTATTTAGAGTCTGGCTCTGATACTATTGCTATTTTAATTTTATTAAAATAATAAAAGTATTTGTATTATTTTAATGAAATTAAAATAATAAAAAATTATACCAATATTAACTAGACAAAATAAGAAACTAAAATACACAAAAATACACAACTAATAACAAAAAAGAAGAAAAAATAGTATCAAAGCCAGACTTTAGGTAAAGGGAATAAGCCAGACTGAATATAAGATACAAATCTCTGCCCCACCGAACACTATGGAGAGATGAGAGATACATATAACATACGGGGAACATACCATATTTTCCGGGTGGATACCTGAGGGGGGAAACGCAAATTACGCAGAGATTCTCCGTCTTAAGAGAAAATAAAACAACAGGGTGCGTCTGTTATCTGTTAAAATTGATTCATTTATTTCTCGAATCGCTTCTCGGATGCAACCATGGTTCAAATTCCAACACTTCAACAAAGCGCCAGCTGCTGTAATGGATCGTTGGCTAGCTGCCACTCTTCTCCCACTTTAACGTCTAGCCAACTCTCCCGCTCTCTGTTTGCCTCCCCATGTCCGACGGGACAGCCAAAACCACGTCTGCCTTTGACCAAGATCTCTTGCTGACTAGAAGAATCAAACTCTTTGTCTAACGGTTCGACCAATCAGAAACACGAGATTTCAAGGAAGGGCGTTTGATTGGTTTACTAAATCTGACATTTTCATCTAACCCTACTAGCTTTGGAAAACCATTCCAGCCCTTATTATTTTACAATAAAATGCTTACAGCTTGGAAGTCTTGGTCGTCTCAGCTCACTTGGCTATTTAGGAAGGGCACCGAGCCTAAAGAGTGGATCCGGTGTGTGCGAGCTGATCTCCACTTTAAACAACCAGTGCAGGCGGGAGGAGTGAAAACAAAGCAAAATAAACACCTGAGGCTTGCATGCTGGAATGTACACACAGTGATTGACGAAGAGAGAAGCAATCGTACTGAACGACGCACAATATTAATCGCAAGGGAACTCGCCAGACTATAGGTAGACACCACCAGTCCTGGGTTTCCTTTGTTCTAAATGCGGAAACGTCTATGCTGCACAGATTCGTTAATATTTTGTTGCACACTCTTTGTCAACGATGGCTTCCCCCAGACGTTTCTTGTAGTCATCTATAAGCGTGTTGCTCCTATCAGCTGGTAGTCTCAGCTCTCACTGTAAGATTGTCAATGGAATTGAGATCAGAACTGTCAATTTCCACCCCCTTTTCAACCATTCTTGTGTGTGTAGCAATATTAAGGACCTTCGTATGATTTTACAATTAAGATCTAGCAGATAATTGCTAGTAATATCAACATAATTGCTAGCAGAAAAGTGCTAAGAACCATGAACTTATACGGATAGTATAGTGGTTGGTGCGGCTATCCGCACAATATATATTGAAGTTCGAAGCTGAGAGAAACACAATGTGTTTTTAATTACAATATATGTGTCGCCAGTCCATATCTGAAAAGGGGTGGTGGGGAAGATAAGGTTATAACCACTGATCTAAATGTTTATAATGCGTCTAACATGTAAATAATATATATATATGCAAAAAGACAAGCAAATGCGTATATAAAAGCTTTGACTTGGCCAAATCTATGTTCAAAGATGTGTTGCATGTGTGAAGAAAAAGTTAAATAACCTTACTGCCCTGTTAAGATTATAGCGCCCCTATAGCACCCCTGAACATACCGCCGCTTTTAGAGTTCACAGCGCCCCCAGGTGGTGGTGGTGGTGGTGATGATGATGATGATGATGATGAAAAACTCGTCGAACTCACCAACACAGAATCTGTTATTTCGGGAGGAATAAAAAGACGTCGAACTCACACAAACAGAATCTGCTATATAGGTAGGAACAAGAAGACGTCGAACTCACCAACACAGAATCTGCTATTTCGGTAGGAACAAGAAGACGTCGAACTCACCAACGCAGAATAAAAAAAACGTCGAACTCACCAACACAAAATCTGTTATTTCGGAAGGAATAAAATGACGTCGAACTCACAAAAACAGAATCTGCTATTTCGGTAGGAACAAGAAGACGTCGAACTCACCAACACAAAACTGCTGTTTCGGTAGGAACAAGAAGACGTAGAACTCACCAACACAAAATCTGCTGTTTCGGTAGGAACAAGAAGACGTAGAACTCACCAACACAGAATAAAAAAACGTCGAACTCACCAATACAGAATCTGTTATTTAGGTAGGAATAAAAATACATCGAACTCACAAACACAGAATCTGTTATTTCGGAAGGAATAAAAAGACGTCGAACACACCAACACAGAATCTGTTATTTCGGTAGGAATAAAAAGACGTCGAACTCACAAACACAGAATCTGTAATTTCGGTTGGAATAAAAGACGTCGAACACACCAACACAGAATCCGTTATTTCGGTAGGAATAAAAAGACGTCTAACTCACAGACACAGAATCTGTTATTTCGGTAGGAATAAAAAGACGTCGAACTCACCAACACAGAATAAAAAAAAACGTGGAACTCACCAACACAGAATCTGTTATTTCGGTAAGAATAAAAAGACATCAAACTCACAAACACAGAATCTGTTATTTCGGAAGGAATAAAAAGACATCGTTCTCACAAAAACAGAATCTGCTATTTTGCTAGGAATAAAATAACGTTTAACTCACAACACAGAATCTGTAATTTCGGTAGGAATAAAAAGACGTCGTTCTCACAAAAACAGAATCTGTTATTTCGCAAGGAATAAAAAGACGTCGTTCTCACAAACATAAAATCTGTAATTTCGGTAGGAATAAAAAGACGTCGAACACAACAACATATAATGAAAAGACGTCGGTTGGACTCACAAACACAGAATCGGTTATTTCGGACGGAATACAAATACGTCGAACACACCAACACAATAAATAGACGTCGAACTCACAAACACAGCATCTGTTATTTCAGTAGGAATAAAAAGACGTCGTTCTCACAAACACAGAATATGTTATTTCGGAAGGGATAAAAAGACGTCGTTCTCACAAAAATGAGCCGTAATACTGGCCAAGAGGGGAAAAAACAAAAAAGTTAGCCGACCCACATGCAAAAAAATGTATTTCCAACGATTTTCTATTGCAAAACGGAAGGCAAAATCAACAGATGGAAGACATGGGTTATCAGGCTAAAACAGCTATTCGTTACAGAAATGACCAGCGGAGATATCCGACAAAAACAGTGTTGTTAACGCTCGCTGGTGATGATCTTAACGACATCGTAGAAGATATACCGAGAGAAGACTTAACGCCACTACCGGCCTCAAAATGGCATGCAACATACATGCAATGGCGAATCACGGTATCTGAGGACTTACACGCACACAACAAAACATCGGTGAAGTGGAAAAGAAATGACATTTTCTGAGGAATGGTTCGCCGAAACGAAACTGTCAAATCAGTCACCAGTGGACCAGGTCGAGCAACAAAAACAGCAAAACGAAGCCATACAAAAAAATAACACGCAACCAGCTAACGCGAAGAAAATGAAAAAAGAAATCAGAACATCAACAAATAGACAAAAAAGAAAAGCAGACCCATAAAGAAAAAAACAAATTATCAGTCCCCTTAAACGAACCCTATCTGAACACGCGAACACGCTAGCTAACACGAAAAAAGGAAAGGGAAATCAGAACACCAACAAACGCACAAAACGATTCAGTCAGCACCCAAAATCAACATACCATGTCACCAGCTAACACGAAGAAAAATAAAAATAAATCAGAACATCAACAAACACACAAAATGAATTATTCAACCCCGAAATTCAACATAAAAAATAACCCAAACATCAGCGTACAATGATCGCACACACGCACATGGCCCCATATCTAAAAATCAAAATGGCGACGCTCCGAACAAAAGAAGCGGTGACCCAAATGCACTCCGGAACATGTTTCATCCGGGTGACATCATATGAATTTCAATTCGTTTCCAACACACACACACCCACTCAACATACAATCAACAAACAATTTATTTTCCAAAAATACAAAGCTAAATGTTAAAAAAATGTAAATGCAAAACAAATTAAAACAAGAAAATAACACACTAACTAAGACCTGATAAGGCAACACTAGAAAACAGCTCCCGTTTTATGAGTCCCGTTTTCGTGACCGAAAGTTCTACACAGGCAATAGCCCTGATCAACACGTGTCTTGTTCCGTCTCTTTTCTTAAATACTAAAATACAGTTACGAACCAAACACCGCTAAAACAGAAAGAACAACAAAACGAACAAAGCCACCAAATAGAAGACGACGTTATAACAAACACAGAATCTATTATTTCAGTAGGAATAAAAAGACATCGTACTCAGAAACACAGAATCTGTTATTTCGGAAGGAATAAAAAGACCACAAACTAACCAACAGAGAATAAAAGGGAGAAAAAAAGGGGGGAAAAAGGAAAAAAAGCCATCGAACTCACCGACACGGCATAAAGTGACGTCGAATACACCAACGCAGAATATGTTATTTCGGAAGGAAGGAAAAGACGTCGAACACACCAGGGCAGAATCTGTTATTTCGTAAGGAATAAAAAGACGTCGACCGCACCAACACAGAATAAAAAGACGTCGAAATCACCAACACAGAATCTGTTATTTCGTAAGGAATACAAAGACGTCGACCGCACCAACACAGAATAAAAAGTCTCACCAACACAGAATGAAAAGACGTCGGACACACCAGCACATAATGTTTTATTTCGATAGGTATAAAAGATGTCGAACTCACCAATACAGAATCTGTTATTTCGGAAGAAATAAAAAGACTCGAACTCACCAACACAAAATAAAAAGACGTCGAACTCACCAACACAGGATCTGTTATTTCGGAAGGAATAAAAAGACGTCAAACGCACCAGTACAGAATAATAAGACGTGGAACGCACCAACACAGCATCTTTTATTTCGGAAGGAATAAAAAGAAATCGAACGCACCAACACAGACGAAAAAGACCTCGAACTCACCAACACAGAATCTTTTATTTCGTTAGGTATAAAAAAGCGTCTATCTAACCAAAACATAATCTGTTACTTCGGAAGGAATAAAAGGATGTCGAACACACCAGCACGAACACTTTTTATTTCGGAAGGAATAAAAAGACGACGAACTCACCAACACAGAAGTCTGGGCAGATAATGCTCTTTACCCTTGTACGGTTACTTTCTTAGAGCCAGTGTCTCGAAGAATGTACTGGCGCGTAAAATACCAGGAACTGGCGCGGGATAGAAATCTATTGATGAGGTTAGACAGAGTCTCTCGAAGCCTTGGTTGGCAATCCGCTGGTGATGGTGCCACATTAAAAGCACTAAGGAAGGCACAGCCAACTCATTTTGAAATGATGAATACAGAATAAATAATGTTGAACTGCTTTGGGAGTGTAACTCTTGCTGGAACCCTCTCGCGGAGACCGGGGGTGAAGCTGTCAGGTTGGACGTTGGGAGAGCTATTGCTAGTTCTTCTCAGAGGGTACAGGCGTCTGCCGGTCGAAATCATGCAACTGTACCACAGAACAACCTGGGATTGTGGAAACCGGGAGTAGAAAAAGTGGAGTAAAGACGACTACAAAATGGCGCTGAAGTGTCATATGCTTGCCTCAGTGGAAGAAAATCGAGGGATAGGTGCCCCTGCCTTGGGATACTGGCAAAATCTTCGGATGTTTTAAATTTCTGAAGCAAACTAATTTGACAGTTACGAATAATAAAAAGAAATACATGGTTCACAAGCGTTGAACTTGAAGCCCTATAGGTAGAGGTAGAAAAACAGGCTGAAGATGTACATCCTGATGAGGTTCAAGAGCACACACAAGAAGGGCAGACAGAAGTTGGGGTAGTGGTTATTACAAGAGAATCTAACAGACAGATTGGTGGGAGAATTAATGACGATTGTGGGAATGTGGCTCCGGAACACGTAAAGTTGAAATATAATTTGATTAGAATGATGTTAACGAGGGAACAGCATTAATATTATCTAGTTTGAGAGAACCGTACCACCAGGAAACTCTCCAAAGCCAGTTAATCTACGCCATATTGATAGAGGCGTTTCAGTAGAGACTGGTAAACTAAATGCTGCACACAGCTACATATCAACTGATAATATCACAGACTTGAAGAAACCCCTTGGGACAGCTGCATACCTTGTTGGAGAAATACTGGGTGTGAAGCGTGGCAGTAAGAAGGTGCAGAAGGCAACATGGAGGAAGAGGAGATTTGGGGGTGACATAAGTAGACAGAGGAAAGATCTTAGTAAAATCGATGCTTGGCATCGAGGAGAATGGAAGAAAACAAAAGAAGAAGGTGAGGTTGGACAGCAAATGTAAGATCAAGGCAAAAGGAATGGGCGTAGTAATGGAAGAAATTAAGCAAAGAATCGCTGCCAACGCAAATAGAATCAACCGATATGATGCAAGGCAGCAACAATTTGAGCAGAATAAACTGTTCACTACAAATCAAGACAGTTTTCTGGGTGAAGGAGGGGTTGACACTCCTCCACACCCTGCAGAAGCTACATGATTCTGGTCAGATCTTTGGGATGTAGAAGTCAAGCATAATGAAACGGCAAAATGGATTGAGGATGTAGAAGAGGAGCTTGCTGATACACCCCAACAGGAATCGATAACAGTGACACGGGAGGGTGTCAAGAAACAGGTCGCTAAAATACCAAACTGGAAGTCCGCGTGTCCAGATGGAATTCAGGAATTTTGGCTAAAGCGCTTTTCAAATCTTCATGCAAGACTAGGACAGCGCTTAAGTAACCACTGATGTAGTGCCTGAATGAATGGTTGGGGGAAAAACAACATTGATAATGAAAGATAAGTCTAAAGAACCGATTCTGGAAACTTATCGCCCTATCACTTGCTTGAACTTGATTTGGAAATTACTGACTGGTATTTGTTTAGAGAAGGTTTATGACCATCTTCTTTCGAATGAGCTGTTGCCTGTGGAACAAGAGGGGGGTTGCAAGGAATCCTAGGGAACCAAACACCATCTATCCATTGATAAAACTGCCTTGCGTAACTGTAGAAGGCACTGGACAAACTTGTGTAGGGCATGGGTAGATTTTAAAAAGACATACGATATGGTTCAAATGTCTTAGGATGTTTGGAGTAGCGGAAACCGGTATGATGGTATCAATTAAGCCACAATGGAAGATCGATCTGTGTGCTGGAACTCATCATCTAGGCTCGGTGTCGATCAAGCGAGGCATATTTCAGGGTGATTCATTCTCACCTTTGATTTGTGTACTTGCAATGATTCCTTTGTCAATGGTTCTACGCAAGACTGACATTGGATATCGCCTTGAGACTAATGGCCCTGAGATAAACCACTTATTATTTATGGATGGCCTGAAGATTTCCCCCCAAGTTGAACCACAATTAGACTCATTGATACAAACTGTTCGTCTTTCTTGTGATGATATGGAATGCAATTTGGGATTTCAAAGTGTACGGTGCTAGTTATGAAGAGAGGTAAGCACCAGAATAGTACGGGAATTCGGTTACCGGATAAAGTAATTACAGATCCTGCTGAAAGTGGGTACACGTATTTAGGAATATTGGAGTTGGATTCTATTCTATGAGCAGGTGAAACAATATGTTATAAATGCTTATTTAAAAAGACTTGAAATGTTGCTGAAAACCAAACTAAGTTCCCGGACCTTTGTTTCTGCTATCAATGCGTGGGCGGTGGCCGCGGTATGATATAGCGCAGCAATTTTGAACTAGACTAAGTGTGAAGTGAAGGACCTCTATAGTAAAACACGGAAATTAATGGTCCAGTACAGAGCTTTACACAAACGAGCAAATGTAATCCGACTGTACAATCTTCGAACAGTGGGTAGCAGAGGTTTTGTTAGTGTTGAAGATTGTGTGGCCAATGGGTGTAGATCACTTGATCTGTACTTGGCAAGTAGTGAAGAAGAACATTGGACGTTGGGGGAGAAATCTAGTGAATGAGAACATTGAGGGAAAGAAAGAGTACCGGAACAGAATTGTTGCTGAAAATATAGCATTGTGTGAATGCTTGAAATTGCCCGGTCATTGTGAGAGGGACACTAAGTTTTTGAAGACTGGTGAGTTATGGAATTGGTTGACCGGGGGGGGGATCTTAAAAGGGAGACGGGGAGTCTATTAATTGGGGCACAGGACCAAGCTCTAAACTCCAATACAATCAAGAAGAGTATCCACCACCAAGTAGAATCAGATAAATGTAGACCGTGCTGTGAAAAGGTGGAGAATGTGACACATATTGTATTTTCATCTCCACTGGTGCCTATGCCAAACATATGGGTTTCCAACTGAGGGAATGTGGTACCGCCACAAACCAGAAAAGGTGTGCGAGAATGAATCAGTGAAGTTGCTGTGGGATTTTAATATCCAAACACATCGATTTATCCACCACCACCGACCTGACATAGTCGTGGTTGAGAAGGAATCAGGAAAGTGCTGGATTGTTGCCATCCCTGGAGATCACAACATTGTGAAAAAGGAGTTCGAAGAAATAGACAACTACTCGGAACTCAAGGTCGAATTAGCTAGGCTGTGGGAAAAGGAGACACAGGTAATACCAATTGTCATTGGGTCCCTTGGATCCATTGGAAAATAATGAAAAAGAACTTGAAGCACATTAAAATAAGTCCCAGCATAACCACGTTGCAAAAATCTGCTTTCCTTGGTCTGCTAGTATCCTGCGAAAGGTGCTCTCCGTCTAAGGTCATGTTACTTGATGGGGATATCCTATGGAGAAAATCCGGTGAAAAGTGGTGGATTTTACTGATGATGATGATGATGAAGAAGAAGAAGAAGAAGAAGAAGAAGAAGAAGAAGAAGAAGAAGAAGAAGAAGAAGAAGAAGAAGAAGAAGAATGTGTGTGTCTGTCCATATATGTGTGTGTCTGGTTCCTTCTTTCCCAGACACCCGATAGTCAGCATGGGGACGACAGGTTAGGGCGCTTGACCCCAGTCACCCCCTCCCCCCGGATTACCAGCGACTCATTATCAGTTAGCCCGACAAGAGGGCCTGGGATGTGTCTAGTGATAGATATCCTAATTAATACTAACATTTGCGTTAGTATATATGTGTGTGTGGGTATGTGTTTCTGATGTCCAATATGTGTGTGTATGCATAGTTGCGTATGTATGTAATTATATGTATGTGTATGTATTTGAATTGTACCCGAATATGAAAACATAGGACTTTTGAAATAGCAGTAACCTCGGCCGATCGACTCAGACCAGCTTCGACAGCGGATCAGCCCGAAAAGGGTTTAGTTGTCTAAGAACTGAATTTGATTTTGTCTCTGGAATTATAGGATCAACGGGATATGGAGAAGAGAAGAACAATAAATATCCATTTATTTTAAAATCAGACTTCGTTCTTTTTCCTATCAAGAGTGCAACCAGTTTTCCCTTTTAGAGACTCGCTTCCAGCTGCCGTTCCCAGTACCCGACGAAACACAACGACATTTAATCACGAGTGCACACGAGCGATAATACGCCCGACCCGCAAACAAGTCCAGAATTGAGGCTGAGACATGTATGCATTGACCACAACGCACCTTGACAAATCATCTCACAAATCACCTTGATAGCGCACGTATGCACACATGCATATGCGACAACGCTACATTGTCAGCGAGTACTTTAAACTAGTTCACAATATTTACAAGTAAATGTTAGGGCAGGAACAGCGATAAACTGGGAAATGAGCAAACTATTCCAATACGACCACACGGATAAAAGGTCTATTAAAAGATGTAACCTACCAAAGTGATCACCAATCGAATCATCACTACGCTAAATGAAAACCAATTGCTGGTTTCAGAAGGAGCTACTCAACCACTGACCATCTCCAATTCGGTGAATCAACTCAAAGTGAAATCAACAGAATACAAAATGCCATTCGCCGTAGTATTTGTTGACATCAAGAAGACATTTGACCCAGTGGAAATCCCCAAAGTAATCGATGCAACCATACAACAAAGAGTCGACCCTGTATATCTCAGAGTTCTGCATATCTACCAACTCAGCAGTTCCTTTAACATGCTAAATAAAAACTCGGAGCCCTTCCAGATCGAAAATGGAGTAAGACAAGGAGATACCAGCTCGTCCAAACTCTTTACAGCTTGCCTTGAAATGATCTTCCGAAATGATCTTCTGAAATTTAGACTGGGAAGATAAAGGAATCAGAATTGATGGCGAATGCCTAAAAGAACATAAGATTACACTTCGCCGAGAACCTTCATGAACTCCAGATAATGTTAGACGAACTGAATGAAGAAAGCAAGAAAGTAGGTTTTCATATGAACTTCAGTAAAACTAACGTCATGTACAACAAATATGTTGAGGACAAGGACTCGACGATCAAAATTGAAAACTAAAGAAAGTAGACCACTACATCTACACGGGACAACAAATCTCCAGGAAATCCTCAAAATAAGAAGAAATCAAACGATCAAACACCCTAGTCTGGCAAGCTTTCGGTAGAACAAGCTCAACATTCAAGAACAAAAAAAATCCCATTGTTCCTGGAAAGAATGGTCTACGGCCAATGCATCCTCCCGATAGTCACACATGGAGCAGAAACGTGGAACCTAACCAAAAGATTGGCTCTCAAACTATGAGCAATGCAACGTGCGAAGGAGAGGATCATTTTTGGCGTCACATGGAGGGATCACAGGACTGTGCAGTATATTAGAGAAAAACAGGACTCAAATGGCAATGGGCAGGTCATGTTGCATGAATGTCAGACAACCGCTGGACGTCACGGCACACAATGTGGATCCCCAGAGATCATATACGAAACTGTGGCCGGCAGAAAATAATGGCGTGGTGGCGTGATGATTTAGACCGGTTCAGGAGATATTGGCACCGAAGCCAACAATATAGTGAGATGGTGAATTTTGGGTAAGATCTATGCTCAATGACAGCCGTTAAAATGATGATGATGATGATGATGATGATGATGATG
>VCCN01000986.1:10359774-10374565 GCA_006491835.1 Architeuthis dux
ATAATAATAATAATAATAATAATAATAGCAACAACAACAATAGCAACAACAACGCGAATCTACTAACTAATGATTAACTGAATTGATTCAAATAGATTGATTATCAAAGCATGATTACCTAGTGAAATAATTTGAATTACTTAGGAGACAGACTGGATTATCTGCCATTTCAAGTCTATCTCACTAGTGAATGAAATCAATGGTCATTATATTTAGTAGATTCTTGAAATCGCTGAAGATTTTAGAGATTTCACGAAATCTCTGACCAAAACCGGGATTTCAGGAAGTTACTGAAATGTTCAGGCATTTCACTAAATCCCTAGTTTAACAATTTTACATTAACATGACGAACAGGGTACAACCGCCATGTTGTCTTTGGCCTACAACTCTTGGACGCCCAAGGTCATGTCGTGGTTGAGAATCCAATCGACCACATTGTTGGTCTTTTTCTCCGCACACTTCCACATTCTTATTCACAGTTCGTCCACGAGGAACCCATTCTTTGTGCATGATCCCATTCACACCAAAGAAACAAATCAACATGTTCTCGGTCGCACCTGCTGCCTCGTTTTTAGGTCTTAGGGAATTTGGCTTTTTCCATTGGCTTGATACTTGTTCCGCCTACGCAACCGTAGCACGCAGACTATTCCCCGTTCACAAATCTGAGAAAAAGAAAACTGGGGTCATTTCAAACTTGTTCACTCAGATCGTGACACACATTCAAAATCTTTTTTTTAAATCCTCTGTGAGTAAACGATGTATGAACGCGTTTCAAATCTTCTGTTACCATTCGCTGGCAAGAGCTCCAAGTTACCTCAGATATCTCTTCAATGGTCCAACGAAGATCTCCAGTCATTGTTTTTTCAAGATTTCCGGCTTGTTGAATGTCGGCCAGATCGTGGTTGGTCTTCAAGTGAAATTTTGTCAAGTTACATCAAGGCTGTGGAACCGGTTCTCGATATATTCAAAATAGCTGGATATTTTTCGGACACACCACGTACGTAACTATTTTAGCAATAGGACAGGCTCTTTCTATTTGTTCTCGTCTGTTTGCCTTCGTTTAGCTTTTTCTTCATTTCTCCTCTTTTTATTAATCACCGCTACCCACAACACTGGTTTATTGTCGGGTTTAGATTATTCACGTGTCCTGACATTCATATGTATCTATGTATCTATCTATGTATCCGGACTTCGCCCAGCCCTAACCGTTCATAGTAGAAACTTGAGATTTTTGCACATCAACCCCCCTCACTGAGTAAGAAAAATGCTTTATTTGTTTTTTGAAAATCACCCCATCGTTCTTTAGAGGTCACATTGTGTATTTGTATATTTTTGAAAATTGAAAGGTTTTTTGAAGATTCAGACCTTTTTTTAGTGATCACAGCCCAACAAAAGGCGAGGGAAGTAACTTATTCATTGATCACCCCTTTTCTCATCTTGTTAATTGATCACCCCCAACGCAGCATATATGGGTGGCGGTGATTCATAATTTCCCTTGGAATGCTAGTCTTCTTTTTAACATCTCTCTTCTTTCTATCGTGAAACCTCCGACAAAATCAAGACGCAACCCCCCCCCCCCTCTCTCTCTCTCTCTCCATACTATTTACAAACTTGAATGTATCACCAGAACACATTCACTGGACACCAAGACTGAATATCACTTTATCAAAATTCTTCACCTTTTTGCTATTATTTAACCTATTTGATATTTCTCTGTATTTTTTTTGGTTTTTTGGTTTTTCCAATTTATTTTTTAGGATTTCTTTCATTGCTTTTATACAATGCCGTTTTTTCTTCACATTTCTTTTATAATTCCAATAATTCTTGTCTTCATTTCTGTTCTCATTCTCTTTCTATATTTTAGTCACTGAAACTATGACTGCCCTCTAGATTATCGAAAACACATTCCTCTCTTTTTGACTTGGAGATTTTTCCAACGTTTGTTCGTATTTGTTTCTTTTTTCTTTTTAAAAAAATATTTCCTTCTTTCATATTCTTTCACATTCTTTCACTTTACGTTTCCGCCTTTGCCTTTTCTTTCTTTCATTCGGAATCAACTTATAGTTTCCTTCGGAATTCTTTTTTTTCTCCTCTACACATCTCTGCTGATTTCTTTCTTTTCCTCAATGTGGTTCTTTATATCATATATATTTTCCCCACCTGATCTTCGCTTTCTTTCATTTTATATATTCTTTATTTTTATTTCTATCACTTCTCGCTACTTTTATTCGCTGTCTCGGTTAGAAGAACGAGTTTAAAACACCAAGAAAGCGTGAGCTTCTTTCGTGCACATCCACAGGTCACTGATTACACAGCGCATAAAAAAAAACAGAACAATAAATATTTTAAAAACCAATACAAAAACCACACAAGAACAGGACTAACCTCAGGCACCTTTCTTCTTTTAAGCAAAAAGGCACCAAACGTTCACAAAAAACAAACCGCTAAAACAAAGCAGAAAATAGTTCGTCGATGTTGAATGACTAATTACTCGTTTCTAGACAGGTAGCAATTACATAGAGTCATGCCTCGTCAGCCTTCTTCCATCACTGCCATGACAATAATAAAGACAAATCCATCACCTACAGCTGGTCAACTTGGATTCGTTGGTCGCCATCTGTTCTTTTTCTATACTCTTTTCTGTCTGTCAATGTTTGGAACGAACAAAGAAAATCACGACATTTTCATTATTACTACAGTTTGATCATTTGAAATAACTTGTTTGTCTTTTTTCTTTTCATTCTCATCTTTCTTGAACTATTTTGATTGGCGTCATTTTGATACCCACAAGTGCTATCTCAATATTTGAGCAATGATGTTATTTTATCTTCCCATCTCTCTTGAACTATTTTGGGTGGTTTCATGTTCATAATCACAATATTTGAGTCGTAACTGGAGTTATTTTGAGTCGCTTGATTTTGATACTCACAAGTGCTACCTTAATATTTGAGTAGTAATGATGTGTCTTTCGTCTCATCTTTCTTAAGTTATTTTGAGTCTCTTCATGTTGATACTCATTTTAAGTAATACTGTTGGTTCTTTTCTTCTCATCTTTCGTGAGCTTGTTTGAGTCGCTTCAGTTTGAAACTCACAAGTGGTATCTTAATATTTGAGTAGTAATGTTGTTTTTTCTTTTTCGGTTTCCCATCTTTTTTTAACTATTCTGAGTGTCTACACTTTGAACACTTACAAGTGATACCTCGATATTTGAGTAATATGGTTATTTTTCCTACCCATCTTTTTTCAACTATTTCAAGTGGCTTCATTTTTAATACTCAGATGTACTACCTTAATATTTGAGTAATACAGTTCTCTTTTTCTTCCTATCTTTCTTGAACTATTTCGTTTGGCTCCATACTCAATACTCACAAGTGCTGAAGACAGTAATATTTCAGAAAGGATGTTGTATTTTCCTATTCGGTTTTCCGTTACCGCGTATATATCTTTTAAAGAATCTGTACTTCATAGATCGACTTTCCTAAACATGATAGTCCAGCTCATTTCCCCCTCATCATCCAAGGAGAAGAGCGCTACCGTGAAAGCAAAGATATTGATGCATTTTTATGATTACATGTGTGGAACTCTGATCTTGTTGTAAATGATAACACACAAGATTCTGAAACACTTGTAATAATAAATGATTAAATGCCAAATATTTAGTTTTATGATTTCTCATCGATTCTGCCCTCAGATGAGGGTCTGACAATAAGATTCACTAGCTTTTTATAATTTTCAGATGGGTCATTAGCATTCCAAAAGCTTTTTTCAGACTATTGATCATGTTGTTGTTTTCTTTATTGTTACAACAACGCTGTGACCAACCGTGACCTTGAGATGGGTCATTATCATTCTAAGAGTTGTTCGGGCCATTCGTCTCATTCTTTGTACTGCTTTTGTTGGCACCACAACGTTTCGGCCGATCCACTCTACAGCCTTGTTTAAGGTTACAATCCGTATGGAAGATGCTTTCTGTTGTTTTGAAATGAGTCAAAAAGTTGTTCGGACTATTGATCTCATGTTGTCTTTATTGTTACTAGAACGTTCTTCGTGTGTACATTTACAAGATAATATTGATAGACATTACCTGGAAGAAACATAACCTTCCTCTTTCCATATGGGCTGCGCACTTGAGCAAGGCTGAAGAATAGGCCGTTGTGGTAACAAGAAAACAAAACAAATACGATCAATATACCGACAATTCTGACAACAATCGTACTTAATTGTGGCTTTAACCAAAAGTGTGCACACTTATAACTATGAAAAGAATGTTCGTTCTTTTTCAAACAGCTTTTCGAATAATTAAACTCCGTGTTGTTTTTGCTGTTAACGTTTCGGTCGATCCATTCTACGGCCCTCTTCAGGTGTACTATCTGAATGTGATGGTGATTAAACAGATGCTATTTCTTTGCAATAGTAGCAGCGCTTATAACGTAGGATTCAGGTGTTTTGCTTGCCCTTCCTTGTCAGGCCTGGATTTATATACTTTGTCCCTGTTGAGAAGCATTGAAATCCGCGCTTGTCTGACATACACTCAGCTGATATGTTGATGTATGCTCCTTCTTCGATGTTTCGTAGTTGTCAACGGTGTTCCCTGTCTATAATCCGGACTTCTTCCCAACGTGTATTTTGTTTAGTTTGTTTATCTGTTTGTTTAGTTAATCCTCCACGAGGTATCGTCGGGGGGGGGGAGAGACGACGGTCACGTCAATTCGATGTGACCGCCGTTTTATACTCCTTTATTTTACCTCAGCAATTCTGATTATATTATAATCCACTCCCGGCTTAGTAGGGTCGTCGAAGCTTCACCAGAACCCTGTAAACTCTACATTTCGAAAACCCGTTCCCTTCTCTGTCAGTTGCTCATCTCTCACGACGCATGACGTGGGCTTGGATTTTCTCGGTTTTGAATCTCCTAGACTGGTTACCAGTTCAGTCTACCCTGCTATTTACCTTTAACTGGGGTGAAGGATTGATTCATGCCTTTCCCACAGTGGCCTCCAACTGTCACGGTCGGGGTTTGAACATGTGTTTAGTGAGTAGTATTACTTTTGCGTATTAGTGTCTTATTGTTAAACTTCAAAGCTACTGATATATTATTTATAATGACATATAAACATAACACATCTTATTCTTCGATTATTATATTGGCACCAATGACAATGATACTTTCTACTATGGCTTCCAGCATAACCCACATACAATGTTATTCTGATACTATCATGTGACTAATACTGTTGCCACTAGTACAACCCAAAGAAAAGAGATACTGCGTGTCAACAGCAGGAGCAGAAGTTTGTGTTGCTATTGTCACAAGATCGAAGGTCGTGTTGTTGTCTGTGGGGTGTCGCTATCTTGAATCGACTTTGTGTCACAAAGCCGACGAACTATCTCTGGGTGGGCGATTCCTATTCAGTTCTATCGGAGGAAAAATTCGAAGACTTCTTTAACATAATAACATTGTTCATTTATCTCCCAGTTCTGTTGGCACAGGTGTGCTGGATGATGCCCATGGAGTTAAAAACACGGGGAAGTCGCTTCGGACAACCACGAAGAAGGAAATGTAACCCCCGGTAACGGAGCTAGAAAACGTGCTACAGTTTCTCTTGATATGTCTCAACTGTGGGTAGAGGCAACACTTGCCAAGTCCCTACGATGTGTGTCGCAAAAGGCATCAGGGCGACCCCCCCCCTGTTTAATGCAATGGGGAGGTGCTACCTCAGAGTCGAGAATTTTCAATGGCCAGATAAGTCTTCGTAAATATTGTTCCTTATCTCACCGAAGATAAGAACAAAGCTGATCCTAACCTCGAAAGACCGTGGAGACGTTAGTTGTTTACTAAGCGTAGTCTAGTTTGGCAGAAGGAGCTATCAGTGATAATCTAACTCTCTACTCACTAATAATGATGTGCGAGACCAGTTTTCTATCCATAACACAACAATGCATCTTAGTTTTGGTATAAGGCCCCGGCTATGAGTCAACAAGTGGGAATCGAATTCACAACTCAATAGTAATGATTTGCAAGACCAGCTTGTTAACTATTACATTACGGTGAGGTGTACTAGTGTGGCCCAAGTAGACCTACTCTTAAGTTATCAAAGATTTCGTTAAATAATCTCTTGTCGATTGTCCTACATCCAAACAATGATCATGCAACATGTCGACGTGTTCGCAACGGTCCAACAAATATAAACTACGGTCTTCTTTGTCCCGAGAAGGCTGGCTTTATTAGAAGCTGTCAACCAAGAATGTTACAAAAACTGTCAACACAGCTTTCTTTCAGTTTTTAAGTTAGTCTGCCTGGCTGGCTGGCTATGTGTGTACAGTATCGCCCATAAATAAGTACACTCCTACCACTTTGTTATAGAAAGTTAATTTTCTTCTAAACCAAATATAGCCTGATTTTATTATTTCTAGTGGAACATTACACAATAACAACAAATATTATCAGGTATTATTCATGACCAAACTCTACAGCATTGGAACTCTTTTGCTAAACATATGAATATGTTGCCGTCCAAAGATGACTACAACACTACAAAAATGTATTTCTGGCAACAGAGTTTCATAAATAGTACCTGATAATATTTGTTTTGATTGTGCAATGTTCCTCTAGAAATAATAAAATCCTGCTATGTTTGGTTTAGAAGACTTCATTTTCTATTAAAAAGTGGTAGGGGTGTACTTACTTATGGGCGATACTGTATGTAAGTATGTATGTATCACGGCCGCACCAGTGGAGCTAGAGGGCTAAGAATAATAACATGTACTCCTTATTATGTCTAGAAACCCCACCCCCGAATTGGGGCTTCATTTTGCAATGTAAGTTCATGCTAAATCGAGTTTGTGTCCGCTTGTCAGACTGTTTTAGTGATCATTGCCCAACAAAATATGATCGAAGTTCATTGATCACCCCTTTTTCCAATTTTTTAATTGATCGCCACATGCTGCCAAACGACGTTGGTCACATGACGGTTTCTATTGAGTAACTAACCAGAAGAGTTTGTATTTTCTTCTCGTTACCTTCCAAATCATAGACCAGAGCAATACATCGAAGCTGTATAATTCCCACCCACGCTCCTGCATGTTTGCAAATAGATGTCCATAGAGACACTCGTTAATATAAGTTATGTGTTTTGCTTTTCCGCTTTTTTGTCAAGGTTAGTTTTATCTTGTCCCATCTTTCATCTTTTTTATATTCGTTATTTCTGTTAACTGGATAATCGATATGAATCGAGAAATTTCTTACATATTGAATTTTTTATTTACACTTTAAGAGGCTTAAGTGAAAACGAGTACGGAAATAGTTAGAGTGATAGACTTGAAACAGCTCCGTATTCACTTTTATGAGCCAATTTGGAAAATTCTTCACCGAACTTTGAAAAAATAAAGCCTAAAAGTATTAGGTAAAAAGTGCGGAAATGATTAAGAAGACGTACTCAAGATCAATAACGGTCTTAGACAAATTGAAATAAGGAAAGCCAGTCGTTTATTAGACTTGAAATAAAGAAATCCTATCCCTTGTCCGACCACGCTTCCTTCTCTTTGATTCTGCAAAGAAAGAGTTAGAACTTTCGACCATAACTACAGAAGTCGCATTGATATTTCTTAGAGCAAACCAGAAACAGTAGCAAACAAAGAAATCAGACCTTTCATAGCAAAAGAAAGTATGAACATTATGGAATAACCTGCATTACACGCGTTGTTCAGAATGGACTAGCCTATGTAACAAAATTTGCTGTGAACAGTTTGAATTTTCTGTGTACTACGTTTTCTGTTTTGCACTACCCGAAAGGAAAGAGACACCTCTTTTTTCCTGAAAGGATGCCTTGTTTCTTGGGATCCCCCAATCCACTAACGCGATAGTGTCTGTGGGCATGCCCAGACGCCTGGTGCATCGATGGAACTGGTCAATTCTTGCATCTCACTCACATGAGCTCATGTCAGTTCCCACATTTAAAGAAAAAAGCACTTGCGCCGAATTGCGTCTGCGTGGGAGGAAGAAAAAGTCCGATACCCCCTCTCTTTCCATAGGGATTGTACACCAGAAGAGGGCTGTGGAATGGATCGCTCAAAACGGTGTGGCAACAACAAAAAGTAACAAATAGAATGATTTCAATCGTCTGAATAGCTCTTGGAATGATAACGACCGCCATTTTCGATAAGGAGTGTACACCTGAAAAGGCTGTAGAATAAAACAGCCAAACGTTTTGGTAACGACAAAGGCAACAAAAAACAATGAGTCTACTTGTCAGAACTCTTCTAGAATGATAACAACCCCAAGTCTCGATACGGATTGTACAGTATGATCCAGTGACATTAATTTAAAATCGATATCCGCCATCTTTTTCTGTTTGATATCCTCGACCGCCTCCTCGTAATTTGCGTTTGGTATCAAACGCGTCGTTGGTCATTGTATCCCTTATCTGTTGCAGTGGATATGTTATTATTGCAGGATTTGATTCAAGATGCTATTTGTTCCAGATCTTTTCCAGATCTCTATGATACTTCCTTCATTTTTAAAAGTTTTTTTACCCTGTTGTCTGTATTGCCCGTCTTTTCAGGTTTCTGCAAACAAAGAGAACAATATCGATGCCCCCCCCCCACATTCTTTTCCACACCACTATATCCGTCTTCTTTTGTATTGCATTAGACTAAACCATAAAGATTTGCATGAAGTTTAGCTTATGTTCTATTCGAACTAACAAATACTACTCTTTGTATCGTCGAACGTTTTGCCTTATATTATATATTAATTATTTCGAAACTGTTTGCTCGTCTATGTTGTTGTTTCCTCGCCCAACAGCGGTTCGGCTGCTGTACCCCTCCGCGGTGTGTCTGTAGCATCCGGTTACTTTCAGAGAATTTCAAGGTGATGCTCTTAATACACAGGGGTGTGTTGTTCTCATTAACCTGTTGCATTCGCTGTGTATGTTCCTTCACTGATTTCTCCAGGGATTGAACTCCACGATTTCCAGCGCACTAGATGAGCTTTCACCAGCGTTCTTGTACACTCGACCGTATCAAACAATATTGTTCCAGAATTTTAAACGTTATAACTGTTCTTCCTGAGCTGTATAATAATTGTATAGGATTACCCCGTTTTCCAAGAGTTCGAATTACGCTATTCGCTTTTACGAAATACCTACATTAGTACTGGTTTCCACCACTATCCATGTAAAGCGAAGAAGCAATCACAATTGATTTATATGGGGATACATTTTGAGCGTTCCCATACCCAATAAAATACCTTTTGTCTATGTCTGACTGCCTTGATGTGGAAGTTTGAGCCTCGTCGTCTGCTGTGGCTGATATGTAAGGCTTGGAATACAGTATGCTTGACTGCTTAGCCTCAGGTCTTTTCCATCATACAGTTCTTATAAGGATTCAAAACCTCCTGCAAACCTGTCCTAAAACGGTGTGCCCTTTCATAATTAAAGTCATCCTTTTTTTTCAATCATTGCAGCAGTGTAAATCGATATCTTACAGAAAGTTACGTTGGGGTCTTGGAACGTAGAAAAAGATGTCTCATATGAATTAATGGTAATTTCTTCTTTGCTTTACGCCATTTCAACTTACGGTATGTTTCATAGGAACAGTCTACTTTGGATAGCAGGGGAAACCTGGGAAAATTGTCTCAGAAATTGACTTTACTGTATTGATCACTTCTATTTGTATTCTACTCAGCAAATCAATGGTTTCCAATTATGGATCACAGAAATCAATTCCTTCTGCTTGTCCTTGCTTGACTGAGTTGATCCCTAATTTTATTTCCTCTGTTCGTTCTGAAACACAAGATTTAATCGAACATATAACGATTTAACCCTTATCGTCTGGTAGTGAACCTCATTTAAGATACAAACCATTCCTTTCGATTCCATTCTTATTGAGCTGAGACATAATACGGACAATTCGCCTTGATTGTGTAGCACTGCGATTTGACCGCGGATATAAATCATTTCCTGTTATTGCCTCACGCTGGATGAGATCCAAGACACCAGTTACCTCTGAGTGACCTCCATTTTATACCGGACGTTGCTAGTTCCCCCCGGTCGCCCCTTCCTGGACATTTTCCAGTGTTGCAGTTGCAGCCGTGTCTCAGGTGGAATAGAAATGCAATGTAGGCAGAATTCAGGAAAACTGCTTCTTGAATCCGCCCTGCAGTTAAGCCAATAGTAAGCGCGCTATGAAAGTTGTTTTCCCACTGCCAATGACATCGGAAGAGGTATATGTGAAGAGCATGGTTCCAAAACGCGATAAGCGCCATTTAATAAAAAGAAATGTGTTTAATTAAATTAAAAATCAAATTCTGGATTTGAATTTCTTTATCATATTACAACCTTTTTATATATATGCAGCTTATAAGGTTGTAATAAGATATAGAATTCAAATCCCAAATTTGATTTTTAATTCAACTAACACATTTCTCTTTCAAATGGCGCTTCTTATCGCGTTTTGGAACCGCACTCTTCATGTATTCACCTGTGTCTGTCTGTTTTTCTGTCTGTCCGTGTGTCCACACAATATCTCTAAAAGTCCTTATGTTGGATACTGGGGTGTCCTGAACTTGAATAGAAAGGAAACTCGAAGACTTGCTTGTAAAAATATCTGGACATATTTTTATTACACAACATACATCTTTGTCGGCCGGAGAGTGAAGAGTGGGAGGGAGATAATGGGCGCCGAGAGACCGTTCCCAACAGGGGAACTTGGTCTTATGTTTTCCCCAGACCTAGGCGGTCTGCCTCCTGGCTGCTTGGGACAGCGGTCTTGAGCCTTCCGGCTGCGCTGATGTCTGTCTCTTCTTTTAGTGTCGAGATTTCTGTCCGCCCCTCGAGTTTTCTATTCGGGTCTGCTTTATAGGTTTCTCTAACGCCTACGCGGTGTCAATCACCGGTCCTCATATCCTGTTTACAACATCGACGCAATATACTTATTTTCTAAGGTGATCGGGGTCACTTACATTTCCGCACAGGTGTCTGGCCCCAGGATAACCTTTAGATATCATAACACTTAATGAATTTCAATGATAATTTGTTGAAGGGTGGACAGCGAGCTACGGTAGAAGTGAGAAAATCCTGGGGCGGATCCAGAAATTATTATTCCCCTTCATCGTAGCTATATGTCCACACCAAAACAATAATCTCCAAAGGTTCTCAATAAAGTTCAATGAACATTTCTGGAAGGATAGGTCATGGGATAACCAAGAATTAGTTAAATTGGGGGCGGGGGCTGATCCTGAAATATTTATTTAGAAAAATGAAAAAAAAAATCTCAATCGAAAAGGTTTCAGGATCATCCCCCCCATTTAACTAATTCTTGCTAATCCCATGATCCCATTATGTATTCATGTTTATCCATACAATACCTCCAAAAGGTATTTCAATGAATCCCACTGGAACTTTGTGGAAGGGTTGATTAAATCTTGGGGCGGATCCAGGGATATTTTTAATGTTAACTCCCATGCATCGCAACTATACGTGAACTGATCTTCATTCAGTTTCTAGTGGCAAGGCGTTGGCAGAGGTATGCGCTCTCTGGGTGCTTTCTGGTTTTCGAAGCGCTCTTAGACTTCCACGAAGAAAATTAAATAACGTTATCTCAAGTGTAATCTTTTCCTGCAGGCTTGCCATGGGGAAAACGAAAATTGATATCGTTATATTTGGTTATGCTTTTTATGATAAAAAGCAATTAATTGTAATACTGTTATTACAATGCTAAGATGTAATCAGATCGCTAAAAATACTTCCTCTGTAAGAAAAAAGGATATTGGAATTAGTACCAATGCAAAATGAATATTTTTGCTAAGTTGAAAAGTAAATGTTGGCTTCACCATAAGAAGAACATTCTATTCTGAAATCACATTTTATAATATAAATTAAATCATTTAATACAAGCCCGGTTAGTCACACAATAGAAACCGGCACGGGACCAAAGTCTTTTGGAAGCATGCAGTGTTGGGGGTGATCAATCAAAAAATTGGAAAAAATGGTTATCAATGAATAAATCATTTCTAGTCACCTTTACTTTGGTAGTGATCACTAAAAAGTCTGATTTTGAAAAAGAAAACAAGCGTGAAAGCTGCCAGACACAAACCAAGATGTCAATTTAGAATAAACATACATTGTTAATTGAAACCCCCACTAAAAACATATTTAGGGGGAATTAAAAACAAAATAAAAGCTTAGATATCAGCAGCCATTAAAAGTCCACTGCTGGACAAAGGCCTTTCCTATCTCCTTCCATGACGACCTATCTTGTGCTAAGTCATACCGACAAACCTTTCTATCTCGTCCCTCTATCTTGTGTCTGGTTTTTTCCTACTTCGTTTACTGTCCCATGGGCACCAATCGGTTAGTCTTTTCCCCTATCTATTGTCATTTCTTTTCTGCTACATACATACATAGCCTGTCATCCAGACGGACCAACTTGAAAACTGAAGAAACCTATAATGACAGTTTTGTTTGACGCTTTCTAATATTTGATGTATTAGAATACATAAAAAATAAAACCAAGTTAAGAATAATTGTATTACAAAAAATAACATCATCACTAAATCAAACATTCCTAAAATAGTAATAAAATCTATATATAATCATAACAATATAATAAAAAATATAACTGTTTAAATAATAACTAATTACCCAGCGTTGTTAATCTAATCATACCGTACAATGTCGAACGTAAAAATATTGAATTACTAAAAACAATGAAACACTTAAATGAAGAAATGAATGATTAAAATAATTAAAAATATACATTCTAGTCGGCAAGAAAAAAAGTAATTTCGCATCATTTAAACACTAAATGCTAGCAAAAACTGCTTGGGTTTTACAAGGAGTTTTGCCTGCGGGCTTTCCTGAATATTTTACTACAAAATGGCTGCATCATTTGGATAAACATTCGCAGTAAAAAATTAAGTGAGAAAATATTTTTATGGAATTGAAAATATTGGGCATAATTTATTTAATAATTCACTCCATTAAATCGATTTCGTACTGCTGTGTATGCTATTTCATTTGTAGATTTGTTTTAGGGGTTATTGCTTAAAATTCCACAACATAAATATGGATGACAATATGAAAATAATTAAATAGAATGATGGATGTGTTAAAATATTCTTTTTTTAAATTAGTTTAAATTTTGAAGAATACTTTAGGAAAATAATCCGAGACAACTATTCGTTCAAAATATAGTTTATTTGTTCCAAAGGAGGTTTTGTGGTGATTGTGATAAAAGTTTTCCATAAAAAGCTTTTTTTCCAGATAAATAGGTAGATATATAGATAATGCAGGCAGCGTGAATTTTATCACTATACAGTATCGCCCATAAATAAGTACACCCTGCCACTATGTTATAGAAAGTTAATTTTCTTCTAAACCAAATATAGCCTGATTTTATTATTTCTAGTGAACATTACACAATAACAACAAATATTATCAGGTATTATTCATGACCAAACCCTACAGGATTGAAACTCTGTTGCCAGAAATATGAATATGTTGCCGTCCAAAGATGAGTACAACAGTACGGAAAATACTTTTGGCAACAGAGTTTCAATGCTGGAGATTTTGGTCATAGATAATACTTGTAATATCCGTTTTGATTATGTTCCACTAGAAATAATAAAATCCTGCTATGTTTGGTTTAGAAGACAATTAACTTTCTATTAAAAAGTGGTAGGGGTGTACTAATTCATGGGCGATAATGTATATACATAGAGTCTGTCCGGAAAGTATCCAGCCACAGTGAATATCTCGACAACCAGTTGCGTGGCCTTGATGTAACTTGGCAAAGTTAGTACCCATTAAAATACTCCCCATGGAAATCTCACACAGTTATCCCAGCGTCCGTTCCACTTTTCGAAACAGTCTGCAACGTCCTCTTTCGAGATCGCCATCTGTTGCCTCCTCCCTTTCACCAGCGATTTTAGCTTTGGGAAAAGCAAGAAGTCGAAGAGCTAAATCTGGACTGTATGTGTGCAATGGGCAGGCTGTTCTACTTGCTCAATCAGACGAATACATCCATCTAGGACAAGTAATAAAGTTAGTGAAAGACCATTACAGCGAAATAGAACGACGTATAACGATAATTTGGAAAGCATTAGGTATGAATCGAGACATTCTGAAGAGCACGTTGCCAATGTGCTTAAAGCGTAAAGTATACACCGGTTGCATAATACCAGCCATGACTTAAAGATGCTAAATATGGAAATTAACAAACCGAGCTGAAAACCAACTTAGAATCGCACAGAGAGCCATGGAAAGAGCAATACTAGGGGTAACTCCAAGATATAGAAAAAGATCAACATGGATCAGTGGGAGGAGGAGTGTGAAATATATTATACAAATAATTAAGTAACAACAATGTAGATGAGCTGGTCACCTAGCAAGAAGAGATGACAATAGATGGAGCATAAGACTAACCTATTGGTGCCCATCGGACAGTACACGCAGTAGGAAAAGACCAGACACAAGATGGAGGGATGGGATAGAAAGGTTTGCGGTAAGACATTGCAGAGATTAGCACAATCAAGCTTTTCTCCAGAAGTGGATTTATAATGGCTGATGAAGGAACTAAAGTAGACCAATTATGTAGATACATAACTAGAAAAGTAAAGCAGTTAGGACTGAAAAATAGAAATAAAAGCCAACATAAAAATTGTTAATTTTCTAGATGTAACGCTAAACCTACAAAATAATACTTATGAAAACTACTCCAAGCCAAATAATAAACAAGTATATGTAAAGAATAGATCCAACCACCCGCACTCAATTATTAGACAAATACCAAA
>VCCN01000986.1:10409881-10422700 GCA_006491835.1 Architeuthis dux
TTTATTTATTTAATTTCTTCCTGAGATTTAAAAATCGATTTCGTCCAAATATTTATGCAGACAACGACATTTTGAACAACAGCAAGTATATACTCACTGATATTTTATTTCTGTCTTTTTTAGGTAAGTGTTTTGCTTTTATCAGCTGCCTACTTGTTTACTTTCCTGTCCAACAATCCTGCTTTCCGGCTCGGTCGTATGTATCTCTTTAAATATTCACCTCTCTATGTGTATTTATTCGTGTTTAACCTTCCATCGTTTAAGTTATTTCAAAATTTCGATTAGATTATATGTATCGTTGAAGACTCCTCTATAATTCGAAGTCGTTTAATAGTAATATTGTTATATAGAATTTAGTCTATTTGCCACGTTGCCAAATGTAATATAATGTTGTCAGAGTTGACTTTACTTTCCTATGTAACAAGAACAATCCTCACCAAAACTAGGGGAGTAAACAGATGTAAAAAGCCTATTCCCCTACCGTCCAAAATCTATAAGTAGAAGTAGGTTTGTTTTATAACAGTTTCATGGTCCATTTATTTCAATGATCTTCCAGTCTAGTGGCAGGGTGTAGAAATAAATATAACACAATTCGCTTTGGTTATGATTGAGAGACCTCACTTTATCCGGACTTATAGTGCAGAATGAAATCAAAGAGAAGTCAAACAAACAAGGAATCTATTGTGTCTGACCATTTATAACTGGACGGGTAAGCACTGCAGGAGGACCCGAGTGGGTATGCTGCTCTTTGAACGCTACCTGACCACTTTATATACGTGTCATGGTCAAATCCACGTAATCAAGTCATGTGCTTCAGTGACGTGACTAGTTTACGAATATTGCCCTCATTACACAACTGTTTCAGTTATGCCACGTTGCTGAATATATATTATAATATCTCTATCAATAAAGTTATAAACTATGTGATTGTGAACAACAACAACAACAACAACAACATTCAATATAAATAATAATACTGAGATACAAAAGATCGTGCTAATGGGCACTGCTCACATACTCAGAAAAGGCAAACGAATGATATAAGAAAAAAATGATCAATAACTTCCTAAGAAAACCTTTATTTGCCTTAGGTCTCAGGTGAAAGACTTGGTATATGATTGTATGAAAACGTAAATCAAGGAAATAATGATGATGATAATAATAATAATAATCGTTTGAATAAAAGCAGTTCTCAATCTGTTAGGACACAGCCCATGTGATACATGCTCTCTGGATGTGGGTTGCGAGTTCAAGTCTCGCCAGAGGCTACTTATCTATTTCAGATCCACTGTGCTAACGTTGACAGTTGAAAGGTTATCAACTTAGTAACAAACATTAATAAACGATGTAATAATTACTCATAATTTCAGTATTGTTATAGATATAAGAAGGTTCCTAGACTATCCTCCTAGACAATGTCATGAATTGTTTTGATTCTCAGAAAATTAAAATATGACATGTCACAAAGTCATAAGCTTATTTATTTTGTAAATTGAATATTTATTTTTGGCCGATTAGTGATCTTTATAAAAACTGGCATTAGGACTTTTGTGAATGAGACACTATTATTGTATATATATATTCCTCCGAGAAACAGAGATGTAACCTGTTAGGTGGCTGAGGTGATGCGTATTTTTATCGCCGTCGTCGGTCGGCGTTCAATCCCAGGTAAGAAATAGTATTTCGAATGCTGAATTCCACGATAGGAATGTTGGCTTGAATAACGGCACAGCAAAATCTTCTCCCCAACTGTTTATCTACAATTGGCCTTGCAACGGATTAAACTCAGATTAAAACAGGTAGGCTTACTCCACTTGGAAAAATGGCACAGAAAGATTTCCTCCGCAACCATTATTTCCAGCTGGCTTTGTGCCGGACTAAACTAAGATTAAAATATGTAAGCTCACTCCAATGGCATAGAATAACCTCCAGTTGGCCTTGTAGCGGAGTAAGCTTAGGTATAGACAAACAGGCAGGCAGGTTTATCCTTTACAAAAGAATGGCACACCACAATGTCCTCCCTACAGACACTTACCTGTAATTGGCCTTGTACTGGACTAAGCTAAGCTTAGTATCTACAACGAGGTTATTGCTTCTCCACTTTATAATACTTTCTAACTCGCGCCATTATCGCACAAGTTGAGAGTAGCAATGTCGATAGAAAATGCCAAAAGTGAGAATAGTTATATTTAAAACTTAGTTACCGAATTGTTTGAATCTGCAATTCTGCTGGTTCAGGAGATAAATGTTTTTTTTGGCAATGTTGGGTGCACAATAACCAATTATAAATACTAGAAAGCACACAGAGAGCGCATACCTCTGCCAATGCCGTAGACTAAAACCTTTTTAAAAACAAGGGGGAGAACTTTAAATGTACAAATATTGATTTACTTACCCTTAAAATTGAAATCCTGCCCTTTTATTAACTGATTGTTTTCAACTTTTTTTTTCTCGAAAATAATAGAATATCTCTCAACGTGAAACAATTTCCTGAATCGGTCTCAATTTAATGAATTTTTACGTAGTTCATGGCCCACCCTTCCACAGAATTTCATCGAAGTTCATTGAGAACATTTGGAGATTTTCTGTATACAAACAGACAGACGGAGAGAGAGACAAACCGACAGACACGTGTGTATACACATACCGCTTCAACCTTCGTTGGCAGAGTTTAAAAAATATAAACACAAACTGTTAGATAGAGAGAGAAAGAATATGTATTGGTCGCTAGTGTATTTATTTTCATATAATATATAATAACACTTATTAGCCTCATAATAGAATTATTTTTTCACTAAAGACGCCCGTCAAAACAAACTACAAGTATAAATCACTCAAAAGAAAAAAGAACCTAGTATACATTAAAACCAAAAATATTCCAAACATGAGATGAGTAGAAAAGGTATGAGCAATTGATCGACAGAAAAGGCCAAACATTGTTCAGAAAAAAGGAACGTTAAACATTGAATAGAAAAGATAAAACACTCAATGTGCAGAGAGAAACAGACAATAAACACCTATGCGTAAACCCTCTAAAGAGGTGAAAGGCTAAAAATTAGATTTATTGATATTTACTAAGCCAAAGTTAATCTGGCTGGAGGCCATGTTATAGGAACTGTCAATGAGGATCGATCAATCAATTGTTTTGTTAGGGTATTTAGCAGCCCATCATAATATGAACGGTTCTGAATGATAGATATATACAGTATAGCCCATAAATAAGTACCCTACCACTATGTTACAGAAAGTTAATCTTCTTCTAAACCAAATATAGCAGGATTTTAGTATTTCTAGTGGAAGATTACACAATCAAAACAGGTATTATCAGGTATTATTTATGACCAAACTCTACAGCATTGAAACTCTGTTGCCAAAAACAAGAATATATTGCCGTCCAAAGATGAGTACAACACTACGAAAAAATATCTTTGGCAACAGAGTTTCAATGCTGTAGAGTTTGGTCATACATAATACCTGATACTATCTGTTTTGATTATGTAATGTTCCACTAGAAATTATAAAATCCTTTTATGTTTGGTTTAGAAGACAATTAACATTCTATAATTGTTTATGGTGGATACTGTCGGGGTTACCTATTTATGGGCGATACTGTAGATAGATAGATATATAGATAGATAGATAGATACACAACAGTCTATTCACCATTCACTACAATTTAGCCCCGCGCTGAACTCACCCAAGCTTCGAAGATATGTGTGTTTATTTTCTTAGCGCACGGAAATTACAATTGTCCATAAGTGTATGCATGTACGCATACATATTGGTTTTCCATTTATAAATATAGATTTAATACGTATATAGTAATACTTACGTGTGTGTGTGTGTGTGTGTGTGTGTGTGTGTGTGTGTGTGTGTATAAATATGTTTGTCGATAACAATGCGACAAAAAGGATCGCCTTCGGGAAGAAAACAAACTCGAAAGCAGACGAAAACAATCGACGAACATAAGAATCTACAAACAATGTCCTCTCTTTTTTTAAGACGTAATATTCGAATGACACTAGCTTCTTCTCATTATGACATTGCATTTCTTTCTCTGCTTGCCAGTGTGGGAACATTGCCGTATAACTACTGTAGCTGCCGTCACGCTGAGTCGTCAATCGACAAAAAAAGGAGATAACTTGTTTATCGTGGTAATCACAACGGTTTATACCTCCCAGTGTCAAGGTTCAATGAGTTGTTTGGTCAGAGCTTAAGAAAATATCAACGCCGCAAAATAATTGCGCACGAAATTAACTGTTCGACTTTTTGGAGATGCCCTTGCTCGTAGAGTGATATTTATCATTTAGGTCAGATGTTAATAACGGTCAATCGGCTTAAACCCAGAAACTGATTTAGAAGGGGAAAATAAGGTCTTTTCATGACCTTTTCCCATCTTGTTTATGCTTGGGTGATGAGAGTTACAGGAGAGTGTAGTGTAGGAGAGATAGAGGGAGCGTGCACACTACCTCTATAACTGATATGCTGCCATGAAAGGGTCATGTCCAGGTCAACACCTGTGTGGAAATGGGGGTGACCCGGTCACCTTAGGATATGCGTAGGTGTCCAAAAAGACGGGATGTGGGGACCGGAAATGACACAATCGTGGGCGTTCAAAACTGATAAAGGATACCCGCAGAGCAGTCCCGAACAGAAAACTCTGAGGACTCAGCAGAGAAGCAGGCTGGAAGGAACAAGAAAACTGTATGCTATGAAATGAAAATATGTCACATATTTTTACAACCAGCGCTTGAGTCCTTTCTTTCACAAGTTCAGCATTTCCTCCCTCAAGTGAGCATCCCACGACGAGACGACCCACGGCGGCAGAACAGAGTAAAGGGCGATACAACATAACGACTTGCTGCAAAAGAAATATATCTAGCGCTCAAAACCCGACGGGACATGTCATGAAGGGCCCATCATGTTAAACTCGGCTGTGGGTTAATTTAATTCTTTTTTAAATGATTTCTAATTCAGAATTTTCGTCACAACAACTCCATAAGAATTGGACGAACAAATTTCATAACTTTTTGTCTGAATTTTGTTAGACTAAATATGCTAATCATTGTACGTTGTTGGTTCCGGCTAATTCCCTTATATTTGTGTATTTGTTTCTTTTTTGTTTCTGTTTTCTTTTTCCAATAACGGCCTTCCTCGAGTGCCTGTGGAAAGCCGGAGTGTACACGGCTGAAACGTTGTTGAAAAAAGACAAGGAAATTAGTATTAAGTATCATCAGCAGCAGCAGCCGTTATAAGGCATTTCCCATTTTCTTCCATGACGACCTAGCTTGAGCTAACCTCTGCCACGTCTTACCGGCAAACTTATATCTCGCCCCTCCATATTGCGCCTGGTCTTTTCCTACTGCGTTTACTGTCCCATGGACACCAATCGCTTAGTATCCCCCCCCCTATAGTGTCATCTATTCTTGCTAGGTGACCAGCCCATCTCCACTTTTGCTGCTTAATTATGTGTATAATATCCTTCATTCTAGTCCTCCCTTTGATCCATGTTGATCTTCTTCTATCTCTTTCCATGGCTTTCTGCGCTATTCTAAGTTGGTTTTCAGCTCGTTTTGTTAATTCCCATGTTTCGCATCCGTAAGACATGGCTGGTATTATGCAGTCGTTGTATACCTTACGTTCTAAGCACATTGGCAAGGTGCTCTTCAGAATGTCTCTATTCATACCAAATGCTTTCCAACCTATCGTTTTGCGTCGTTTTATTTTGCAATCATGGTATTTCACTAACTGTATTACCTATCCTAGGTAGATGTATTCATCAACCTCTTCTAGAGCCACTCCTTCTATCTTCATGGCCTTTTCCGGGACTTTCGCATTGAACATTACTTTTGTTTTTGTTCTTGTAAATATATTGTTAATGAGCTTGCTATAGGTTAGCATTGCGAATAATTCTGCTACATAAATACATTGTAAATGGTTTTACTATAGAAATGCTTTCAGAAATAAGTGGGTATTCAGGAATTAAAATAAACAAACAGATAGACGGAAAATGCCTTTTAGTATGTATAGATTAATATACTTGACTCTGAAAAGCTTCCCATGAGAGTTGTCATTTGAATGATATATACACAACCGAGTCTATTCGAGGATTAAAACTGTCACACGTTAAACATTTGAGATATTCAGTTGTCAACCATGGGACTGACAATGACAGTAAGTTTATCAGACACAAATGCTACATATATTTGGCCTTCTACCAGACAAGGTTTTAATCTACGTAAATCATAACAATGCAACAATGAAAAATGATCACTTTTGCTTTGACATTAAAAGAAATTGTTCCATCAATATCACTATATCAATATCAATAACTAAGCAGACATCTACCATTATTGTTAATTTTTGACTGGTGTTTTCTTTCATCTTTCGCAACCTTACTCCTTTATTTCCGATCCGAACTGTTTAGTCGTAGTTTAACGACCTGAGTAAAGTTGTGATGAAAAGCAACTAAAAATTAAGATGAAAGAAAATACTAGTAAATAATTATTAATAATGGTTGACAATTCTTCCTCTAATAATAAAGAATAACAAATTATAGCATAAGTAGATGTCTGCATCGATATTTAGTATGTTTAAGTAGGCGCTAGGGTGTTCCGTCTATTGTTGGCCAGTACTGCACGAGGCCACCATTGTTGGACAGTCAGTGAGAATCGAACTTACCACAGTAGTAGGATTAGCTTGCTAACTAGTGCTCCGCTTGTTGTATCGTGGGGTGAATGTCCCGGAATTGTTGTATCGTGGGGTGAATGTCCCGGAATTGTTGTATCGTGGGGTGAATGTCCCGGACTTGGAGAGAAAGGAAGGACTCAAAAGCTGGTTGTAGAAATATGTGAAATATTTTTATTCCATAGCTTACATCTTTGTCAGCCGGAGAATGAACAGTGGGAGAGAGATGAAGGGTGCCGAGAGACCGTTCCTAATACGGGAACCTGGCCTTGTGCCTTTCCAGCCCTAGGCGGTCTGCCGGGGTCTGTCCTCCGAGCGTCTCTTCGGGTCTCTATTCTGTTCGGGTCTGCTCTTCGGCACTGAGCTTTATAGGGTTCAAACGCTACGCAGGTGTCATTTCCGGTTTCCACCTGTTGTCACCTCCATTTCCGCACAGGTGTTGACCGGGAATTGATCCCCCCGTGGCAGTATACCATAACACACGGTGGGGAACACAGCTTAGATTAGTCTGACATATAATAACCATAAATGCGGGGAACCCAGAAAGGAGCGAACACACAAGATTAGAAATTGTCTGCGTGGCTAGCTTGTTAAATATCACTCCACAATGAGGCACCTATTAACTAAGTTTAGCGTTGTATGGCCTAAGGCCATGAATGAAGGGGCACACTGTAAGGATCTCACTAGAACAATAATGGTCTGTATGTCTATGTTAAATATTACTCTGCGATGAGGCGCACATTTGCAAAGCTTGGTTTTGTATGACACACGGTCATGCATGAAGGGGCACCTAGTGAGGATCCAACTAGAAAAGTAATGGTCTGTGTGTCTATGTTAAACATTATTCTGCGATGAGGCGCACATTTTCTAAACTTAGTTTCGTATGACAAAATGTCATGAGTGAAGTGGAACCTAGTGAGGATCGAACTCACTACAATAGTAACGGTCTGAGAGACTAGCTTGCTAAGCACTCCTCCACTGCAAGGCTTAATATGACATATGACCACAGGTGTGGGGCACCTAGTGAGGATCATATCTACTAGAGTAATAATGGTCTGTGTGACTAGCTTACTAAATATTAGTCCACAATGAAGCACGTATTTATTAAGTTTAGCTTTCTATGGTACAGGACCACAAGTGAACCGGTACCCCAATGAGGATCGAACCAAGTAGAACCGCAATAGTCTGCATGAGCACCCACTGGGGATTGGACCCATTACAACCGTAATGGTATTAAAAATTAACGTGCTAACCCTAACTGCACAGCAAGGCAATAACGATAATGGAATATCTTTAGAATGCAAGGGTATTATATTATGAGGTTGTTTGATACCAAGTTCTTTTTTTATTTTATTTTATTCAATAAACTGCTCTCCGAATCCGAGTTAAATGGTTTGACTTGAAATCCTGGTGTCATAAAATCACGGGATATTGAAGAAACGCCTTCTTTCCCATTGTGACATCAATACATTTAAGCGATCTTTATAATGTAAAAAAAATTAAATGACGCACCAAAAACGTCGAGGGTGGTTGCGTCAACCTTTCCAATATTTAGCGCGGAATCAATTTTGATTAAACTTATTTATACCTTTTGTATTCCTTCAACTCCAAACTCTTTCTTGTTTTCTTTTGCCGGTGCGTTTCTTTTTTAAACAAATTATCTTTAAGAATTTGAATATATTGAAATTATTTCAAGCCTGAAGTTGAAAGATTGTAAACGCGGTGATTTCTTTTCAAGTGTTGGGAATATAAACATCTACACACATATCTTTCATAACATTCATAACATCTGTGCGCTCACAAACACACACACACATGTGCGTGTTTGTGTGTGTATATCTGAATACATATATGTGTACGTATATATATATATAATGGTTGGGCATGACTGATGAATTTCTAAATATAAATATATATGTATATATGTTGGGAGACATTTTTAGATGTATTTTATTAAGCTTTTGATGTCGGCCAATGCGAGTTCAGATTGTGGGTGAGTCAGAATCTGAATTCACACTGGCCGACATCAAAAGCCGAATACAGTAAATGTAAAACAACTAATAAATCTGATTACTAAGTTAAAACTAAAAATGAATTATCATTTGAACAAATATATTAAGAGACAAGTTTCAACTAATTTCATTGGAAAATTAACATTTGTAGCGAGTGTAACTGTATACGTGATTACTCATGTTCATTGATTCAGTTCGCTTGTTCTTCCAATTTGCTTCCTGTATTCTTAATTTGCTGACATATCTTTTTAATTTGCTTGTCGTATTTTTAGTTTTAGCTTTCTTGCATGACCTTTTAATTTGCCCAGGAAAAGGTTTAGGATTACGGGACCTGAATTACTGCATATTCGTTTTCATTCGACTAAAAAAGCTCGAGAGTTGTATTGCCAATAGATAATGTAAATTAACGAAACAAACCACGTTTAGGATCAAAGAGATTTCTTTTATTTCAGCCAATTGATGCTCCAGGATTATATAACGAACATTGTGTTTTTTGTCTCTGGTGCTCTGTCCGTAATGATGAACTCTGATGATAACTCCTACCCACCATTTAAAACAATGGACTCTTCCACTGAAACGAATCCAGAAGTTTCTTTCCTATCATCTCATCGAAATTCAAATATATATTTTGATTATCTACTATAATAACGAACAGTGTAATTTCTTTCTCTGTCCGTAATGATGGACTCTTCCACTTTAAGGGAACAATTTTCACTGATAAAACATTTCCTACCCACCATTTGAAACAATGGACTCTTCCACTAAAACGAATCCAGAAGTTTCTTTCCTATCATCTTATCGAAATTCAAATATATCCGTTGATTATCTACTATAATAACGAACAGTATAATGTTTTTCTCTGTCCGTAATGATGGACTCTTCCACTTGAAGGTAACACTTTTACTGATAAAAACATTTCCTACGAACCATTTGGAACAATGGACTCTTCCACTGAAACGAATCCAGTAGTTCCTTTCCATCTCATCGAAATTCAAATATATCCGTTGATTATCTACTACAATAAGTGTGATTTTTTTTCACTCTGTGTCTCGGTCCGTAATGATGGACCCTTCCGCTTGAAAGGAACATTTCTTTTTATAAAAATATCTCCATTTGAAACAATGGACTCTTCCACTGAAACGAATTCAGTAGTTTCTTTCCTATAATCTCATCGAAATTCAAATACATCCGTTGATTTTACACAGGGATTAACTAGTCTAACAATAAATGTGGAGAGTGACAAGTGATCACTGATAAGGCCTAATACGCTAATAAATAAATGCTGACTCAAGGTTAATAGCGCTGATGATTTCGTCGGAACGTGAGGCTGTTGCCTTCATCCCAACCAAAGACAGCTTTTACCTGACATAAAATCTTTTAATCCCTTAATGTCGTTACTGAGGTATAGTTCTTTTTTTAAATTTGAGATTAGAGACGAATACAATTCATGTTTAGTATGGATGTATGCCACAGTGATCCTTTCCTTATTTCGTTATTTTGGAGAGGACAGCTCGGTCTCTTTCATGTATTACTTGACTTCAAATTAAATATCATGAAACGCATCACCTAATACACCACTATATCGAAACGGTATAGTGTTCTAGAGACGAAGAAGTGTCATTCCTGTATTATATAGTTTCTTGCATACATGTTCCACGCCAGTTCTCTACACATCAGCTTGAATTCATACGTCGTTCCGGGGCCTATTTCTGAAAGTATGTTGCTATACAGGCGGCCCCAGCGCTGGGTGACAATATGTACATTAGAGTTAGAGGACATAACGGTTCGGAAGAAAATCAAATAAACCATAGAAAATGACGAGAGGTAGCGAAAAATGGAATGTTCCTAGTTAAAGAAAAGAAAAAAAAACAAGAAAGAGAGGAGATAATTGTCCCTGAAGAGAAGCCATCTAATACTAGCATAACAAGGGAAAGTATAAATCACAGCCACCCATATGCCATATTGGGGGTGATCAATTAAAAATTGGAAAAGGGGGTGATCAATGAATAAGTTACTGCGCTTGCCTATTGTTGTGCTATGATCACTTAAAATTGTCTGAATTTTCAAAAATCAAGCGGGCACAAACTAGTGACCAATTTACCATACACTTATAATGCATATTGAACTAAAACAAAAAAAAACATTCTCTCTACTCATTGAGTGTGTGTGTAAAATTTCAAGTTTCTGCTATGAACGGTTAGGGCTGGGCGAAGTCCGGATACATAACCTAAACCCAGCAACAGTATTTAAATTAGCGGTGATTAATAACTGGTATATCTAAAGATATAGATATAGATTTCGGTTAGCACTGATGAATAGTAGTATACCTTTATTATTGTTAGTTGCCAATTGTTATATATGTGGGAAAGGTTGTAATAAACTGTTCTCACCGTGGACTGTACGCTACTTATTTATTTGTATCCGTTTGATACGGTGACAAGAATCTTCTGGTTACTTGGAATTACTAGAACGTAACACCTTTGTGACACTCACAATGACATGACTCTCCAAATCGGGGTATGCCGACGTCACTCAACTGCCAACCATTTATACACCTACGCCCTCGGCTGAAAAAGAGTGGCGGAAGACGACATCAAAGTTTTTCAGAGTTGTCATTTGGCTTCCATTATGTGTTTTTTTACGGTTATGTATATCGATTCAATATATTAGAAACCATCAACTAAACCTTCCACCAAAACTGTCAACATAGGTTTCTTCAGTTTTTAAGTTGGTCTGGATGCTGGCTATGTATCACGCGTACAGACCGCACCAATACAGGGCTGCAAATTTAAATATTTATTATCTATTTTTTACCTCCCCCCCCAATATGTTTTAGTGATGAGTTAAATTTGCAATGTAAGTTTATGCTGAATTGTCCGGCAGCATTCACGCTTGTTGAACCTGTTTAGTAATCACTGCTCAACAAAAGGTGAGAGAAGTAACTTATTTACTAATCACCCCTTTTTGCTTTTCTTTTAATTGGTCACCCCCAACGCTGCCAAAAGACGTCGGTGACGTGACGGTTTCTATTGAGTGACTAACCAGACCTGTTATTAAAAGTGTTTGGTTTTCCGTTTTCCCTTCACAAAATACTGATTCCAGAATAGTTATTAGAAACCGTCAACCAAAACTCTCACCAAAACTGTCAACATAAGTTTCTTCAGTTTTCAAGTTGGTCTGGCTGGCTGGCTGGCTATGTATGTATGTATCACGCAACAGGCCGCACCTATGGAGCTGAAAATTCCAACATTTATTCCTTTTTATGTCTAGAAAAAACACTGGGCTTTTTTAATTCACCTCAAAATAGATATTTAGTGGGGGGATTCAATTTACAAGGTAGGTTTATGCTAAATTGATCCCTTACTTTGTGTCCGCTTGGTGTCTTTTTTGTTGAAAATTCATTCTTTACTGATAACTGCCCAACCAAATGCGAGAGAAGTAACTTATTCATTGATCACCCCTTTTCCCATTTTTTTAATCACCCCAACACGGCATTTGTTTTTTCAAAATTCTCCCCTAAATACCTTTTGAGAAGGGGCTTCGGTTTCCAATGTAAGTTTATGCTAAATTGATCCCTAGTTTGTGTCCGCTTGTTTTCTGAAAATGTAGACTTTCTTTACTGATCACTGCCCAACAAAACGGTTTCTATTGAGTGGACTATACAGACCTGTTTTACATATTCCTTTCTTTTTTATTTTCGTTTTCCTTTTTATTTGTAAAATCGTATTGCTGGGCGTCATTTTAAGGTTAATGCCAGATTCATCTTCATATAACCGTCTATCAATGGCAGTCAGTTGTGTCGAAATCAGAAGAGAGGAAGTAATGTTTCAACGGATTAGTGATCTGAAAAATGTTTGCAATATTGATAAGCATTGAAGACCCTCGGCTGAACAGACACTGATCAAAATAAAATCAAAATAAACTATCGTTGTCCCATAATAATTGTTCCATTTAGTGTATGAAATGTATATGCAAATGTAACAACTCTTATGGGAGAGAGGTTGTACTATTTTCCACTGTCGGTATTGATTTGTTTCATTCAATGAATATAGATTGTTTCCTGTCTGATTCATTATAGACACTAGCTGAACCCGTGGAAATTCCACGGGTGTTGACAACT
>VCCN01000986.1:10425712-10438758 GCA_006491835.1 Architeuthis dux
ACACACACACACACACAAACACACAAATACGCAGACACAAATCACTCAATGGTGTCTCACTGTCGACTGAGCAACTCAACGGGAGAGAGTATCTCCATTCATGTACAGTAAGGTTTCCCCTGGTGGGTTTCAAAGTTACATCAAGACTACGCAATTGGTTCTCGAGATATTCAAAATGGGTTGATACTTTCCGGGCAGACACACTTTAGTAATAGCACGGAGTTCCAAGCAGTCAGAATATTTAATTCATAAAAATCCCTAGCATTATTATTCAGACATCAAAGTATTTCCCTTGGCTTTCTATGACCGTATGCCACCTTACAGCTAAATTGTGTATTCCATCATAAAAGCACGATTCCGCTTTTGGTTCGATGAAATGTTCGTTACCTTGAACATTTTGCAATCGTTACCCAGACAACCAATCTGAAGTGACAGGTCTGAAGAATTAGACTCATGTAGAAGAACTTTCTATTCCAGCTTCATGATATTTTGCTTAGTCGCATTTCCAACCCGAGGACGAGCGTTGTCATGCAAATACACTCGTTAGGCAACTTCCTTGCTCAGAGATATTGTCAAACACCAGTCCGAGTCAGAGTCTGGAGTTAACTTTGTTTTTCCATCGCAAGAACAAGAACAACAAGAACAAGATCAACCCCCATTTAATTTTGGGGAAGCAACGGTTCACTGATTGCATTTCCAATTAAAAGATTGAAAATGCAATCAGTGAAGAGTTGCCTCCCCTAAATGTGTGTGTTCAATAACAGCCCCATATGTCTGGTATTGAAAAACAAAGGTCATTGGTAGTTTAAGAACACATAATCTTTGGAATATATACAATACAAAAGTTGTAGTAATCATCTTCAGTCGGAATAGAAGCAGCCGTGTAGTTTGACCCTGCATCAACCAGGCTTGTTTTCTATTCTAATACGCCATTCAACCAATCTGATTGCTCTATAGCAAATACCTGTGCGGTAACGGTTTGTCCTGGTTCCAGCAACTCGTAATGAAGAGTTTCTTTTGAATCCAACCTAACCTGGGACTATTCCTCAGTGGATTCTGTTCTGAAGGCTGTTCTGAGTCTAACCATGATTTTCGTCGTCTTCGATTTTCGTAAGAAATCCAGTTTTCATCGTCAGTTACCAACTCATCTAAAAATGACATTATACCTTTATAAATATTCCTTAGGTCTGTAAACGACCCACTACAGATGACTGATTGCACAAGGAACCAACAAGCTGAACAATCTTCAATGACACTTCTAAGAGTTTCCTAATATTGTGCGAAAGATTGCCTTACAAACAATTGCATCCACAGTTCCCTCTATTTTGCAACCAGCCCACAAAGGAAATCAATGTGTGCACAAATGATTTCAATTCTGTTTATAGATTACCTAGTTCTTATTGAAAAAATATTGATTTCCTATGTTGAATTCAAAGGTGTTCACATACTTCAGTCACAGGAAAAGATTTGCACAGGATAAGATTTTGCGCCCATTGACTACAAAGAAATAGATGGAACATTGCTTGTATCAACCTATTATTTTTTCAAAAACTGACATCCTTCAGTATTTCGTAATGTTTTATCTACAGATACAAGAAAATGCATGCTGTATGTATTTGTTTACGCTTATATACACATAAGTACATTAGAACGAATGTACGTGTTGTTTGAAAGATTTGCTTTATGCGTCTTGCAATCGATTTGCCTACACGCACGAACCAAAGTATTTAATATAAACCGGCCTCCTTACACGCAAAAGCATGACAACTGCGATTCATAAAAGTATTCTCTTACAAATAAAGTATTTTGTTTGCACACACACACACACACACTTTCATCCACATACATCCACATGGATTAATGTATTAATTCTTTGATAATCTTCACCTTCACTCATTGTTATTTGTTCTCATAATACGGAGGAAGCCGTTTATTGTAATCACGGATAATGTTATCAAACGGTTTTTGTAATCAAAAGTATGTATGGTTCGTTTAATATTATCAACCGTTTTGTGTTATGTAAAAGAACCTGTCCCAAAGTGATCACAATAAGCGGCTTTCTCTGTAATACAAATCGTTTTTATTTTTCACATAAAGACATATGCATATACTGGTTTACCCATGTCGTCAAAAAGGTGACAGCAATTGCACTGTACTTAAAAAACATCAAAAACATTATGTTGACGTTCTAGCAATCTGGATGTTGAAAATGGCCTAAATAGCCGTAATATGTACATCAGAAGGCATACACCAATCCAATACACAAGGCGGAACTACGTTCATAAAAAACTTTGTGAATTTTAAAATATTAAAGTTTTTTTTTTAATTTTAAAGTTTTAAAAAGTTAATATTTTATAGAACACTGAAATTGAAAGTATTTTTCATGTTCATAGTGTATTGTATATTGCTACACATTTTCTTTTTATGTTCAACCAGAATGGACCCATATTTTCTAAGTATTTCCAAACAGAAAATGAATAAATGAGGGTGATTACTGTTTAATTAGCATTTAATAGTTATCTCCCTTGACCTTGGTGATTCAAACAAGTAGATACGTAAAAACGTACATGACACAGTTACATAATTGTATAAGCAGACTTTGTGTTTCTTTTTTTTAAAAAAAACATGCAGACCAAGGTATAGAATATGATATATCTCATCTGTTTTGTTGCCCTCCGAAATCCGCATGAACGAGCAAACAGAATAGACTTAAGCACTACATTACCTGTCATTCCTTTTAATCATGGCCGAGCGCATCGATTGAATTAAATCCACGCCTTGTGGGTAAAGTGAAGAGATTAGTGATAGCAACGAGTGACTTCAGTGAGTCAGGAGAAAAACTGACATTTAGTCTTCCATCTGTCGACCTCCAGTTACTCTATGGATCTACACAGTGGACTAAATCTCCTATGAGACAAACGCAGAAAACAAAAATTGATCGTACCTTACTTGATTCACCATTTTGAAAGAACCTTTACCCCCACAAAACCCCTGGTAAGTCAACACTTCCTTTCTTAGTATATCGATCGTACATATTACTCTTACCTGTCGGCATTTCATGAGTTGTTATAAAGCATGTACCTAGGTTCATGGGCGTGTATGGAGACGCTTTTGTTAAGGGGTTGCAGAGGGCCGCATTTGCCTGAAATTTCACACGGATAAAAAGAAAAACGAGTACTAGTTTCCAGTCAAAGTTCTTTTCATCAGTCAACGATACACAGTTAGTACAAATCACACAACATGGCAACTTGAAAGTAATATTGTGTTCCGCAGCAAAAATATCAATTATTTGGTCAACATTTTTGCCAGCAGATATGTTTGCATACATTGCTAAGTTGTTAATCTGTTTGCTTTCTCTGTTCAATTTTACTTTTCTTACTTACGAATTTTCCCCACTGTTCTACCCGAATTCTTTTTTTGTTTGGTGGGGTGGGAGTGTCAGTTGCCTTCCCTGCCCCTCCCCCCGAATTGTACGCTCAAGCTGAGGTTCTCTTGAATTCCTTTATTAGGCGAAATGTTTGACTTAATATCGACAACATAATGTTTTTTCTAGCTTTCTTTCGTCTCTTCATACTCACGCAGTGAACTAAATAAGTGCATAACCTAATGTTGATAAATAGGCATCATTTAACACAAAGCATATTTATTTTTCAACATAATCGTCTTACTTGTCGGTGCACCGTATTCAGTAGTGAATATTAGGTCGAGCGTTATACAGTGAAAAGTTCAGCTAATAACTGTCAGGCTACAGACTTATTGAACCTCTCTCGTAGGTACACAATCTAACAAAAATCACGCGTATATATATTCTAATCGAGACAATAAGTTATTATTAGCTTATATTCCAATTAGTAAGTCTCTTTCCTGTAGTTGTTAATAATATATATGTCTGTCGGCAACGTTTATCCGGACCAGAAGATATTTCTGGGTTTATAGATATTTTATGGAGCGCTCGTCCTTCTATGATCTATTGCTGCGATTTTAAATTATCGTTGGTCCAGATATCGGGATAAGAATTGAGTTTCTTCTTATACATTTTTTATAAAGGGCCTATTTTCTCTTTATCAACTTACATGGGAATGAGTAAGGTGTAGACTAGCTGAAAATATCATTCTTTGATCTTTACTCTACTATGTTAAATATGTATATATGACGAATGTTTACGTCATTTATCATGCAGTGTTCGACGAACGCAGAATTAAGATATGAAATAACTTGCTGAAATTCTTCCCAGAATCCTTATGCGTTGACCTTATATTGATTTTTTTAAGCACTTTAAGACGTGATTGCTTTATTTCTAGTTGGATATTGTGCAATCCATCGAAAGTACAATTTCTGGCTCTACTAAATTTATCAACGCATAAGCTGTGGCTATATCTAGGCTATAACAGAGAGGGGTCCATTACCTTTCTTTATAAATCGTTGTACTTCTTGTATTCTATTCTGTTCTGTTACTTGTAAGTACAACATGTACATGTATATGTATATACCGACACATACATCATATGTATTTAGGACTGATTACAAAAATACTTAAGCAGTTTGAAATGGGGTCAACATTTCCTATTTATGTCTGGGCCTATTAACAGCTTTAAACAGGGCTGAATATAATGAAGAATACTGGATTATAACAGCAATTTCCTCTAATACAAACACGACTTGAACCTAATAAAGGTCAGTGAGATCAATAATTGAAAAATAGATCCAAAACAAAAACTATTGTTTTAGCTCCAGCCTTAAAAAAAAACATTCAATTTCTTGTTCGTTTAAATAAGAACAAATATCAAGTCATGATATTTTCTATTCCATAACATAAATACAGAAAAATATCTTGGGGCTGAGTGAAAGGTTAGATATTTGCGTGCTTCCAACTAGCGCCAACGCTCGGTGTTCGAGCCCAGTTTTTATAAAAGGTATCCCGAATTTTCAAGGTAGATATGATCACTCTACGAGGAAGATTGGCACAGTATTATCTTCCGAATCCTATTCACTCCCCTCCTATTTGGTATTGTGCCAGATTGAACAACATTTGGTAATTATCCAAAGAAAATGTCTCTAACTGCTCCAAGTTACAAGAGTGTCTCACATAAAGATTAAGCTATACAAATAGATACAGATATCCTCCGGTTTTTGAAAGTTCACGTTACATCACCTTTTCATTTTGACGATAAAAGGCGAAACGAGAAAATAGTGTTTAGTGTTTGGTGTGCAGTGAGCCGTTATAGAGCTCTCTATTTCTCCTACATCCCAGTCTCCTATACTATCCATCACTCCAACCTCAGACGACTCAGCCTAACATGCCATCATCAACATTTTGGAGAACTTGGAAAACCTTTTTAAAATGTCTTATAGGTTGATGGTAATTGCTCATTCGCTTTTTATCTTACGAATGCTTTTTAATAGGGACGATCCACTTTAGAACCCCGGGTAAACCTGTATATGTATGTGTTCTTATATACCAACCTACAAATGGACACATATAGATATACACACAAAGAGACATACACGCATATATATTTATTAAACAGAACGTAAAAGCATTTATGTAGGTAAGATCTTTAGTTTAAAAGACTTTCCGTAGTAACATCGTAAATGGTTTAAGACTGTAAGACTTGTATAAATATACACTTATATAATATTAAACTTCTATATAAAAAGAGAAAACATATATAGTTTTCAGCAATGTATTTAGTGTTTAAATCTACAAAGCTTTCTATACAATATATATATATGTGTGTGTGTGTGTATATATATGTATATATTAGTATCGCTCATAAATAAGTACTCCTCTACCACCTTTTAATAGAAAGTTAATTGTCTTCTAAACCAAACATGGCAGGATTTTATTATTTCTAGTGGAACATTACAGATTCAAAACGGATATTATCAGGTATTATGTATGACCAAACTCTACAGCATTGAAACTCTGTTGCCAAAGATATTTTTTCGTAGTGTTGTACTCATCTTTGGACGGCAACATATTCATATTTTTGGCAAACAGAGTTTCAGTACTGCAGAGTTTGGTCATAAATAATACCTGATAATATCTGTTTTGATTTTGTAATGTTCCACTAGAAATAATAAAATCCTGCTATATTTGGTTTAGAAGAGAATTCACTTTCTATAACATAATGGCATTATGACCGATACTGTAGATAGATAGATAGAGGTAAAAATATAATCCTGCCTTAACGTCTGTAATCCGATCGACGTCTCACCATGCAAACAGCATCTAATTATCTTAGGTCATGCCAAGTGCATCAGGTGAGAAATCATCGTTAATCAGATTTATTCATATCTGTCCTTCTTGATCTTTACCTGAACGACAAAGAATAAGAGACACGCTTTCTTCTATTTACTTCTCTAGGTTGCTTGCTTTTAAACACTGTAACTTTTAACTTCGATGCAGACACCGTACAGACATGCGTCCGAGTTACGTTCTGGTAGTATGGACGATAATCGACCAGAGAATTTTAGGATGAATGAAATATACGCACTGTACACTGGAATTGGGCAGCTGGTTCACTCTATTATTATCAGTAGATTAGACTACTGTAAATCACTTTTCTTTGGCTTCACAAATTAACAAACTCCAAAAAGATCAAAGTGCCGCTGCCGGGTTAGTTTTGAAACGTAGGGAATGCGAGTCAATTAGGGCCGGCATTATCGGCCTACATTGGCTTAGGATAGAAGAAAGGGTCGTGTTCAAAGTTTAATTAAAATATTCAAATGGCTGCATGATATGTGCCCTTATGAACTCTGTGCTCTTATTAACATCCGATATTTAGATGATTTAAGTTTAGAACATGTCTTTATGAATATGACTCATGGACGCAGGAGTTTCAGCTATATAGCACCCATACTTTGGAATCAATTACCCTATGAAATCCAGAACATACAAACATTAGCAGGCTTTAAATCAAAAATAAAAACTTTCTTGTTTCGAGACTTTCATAATTATATGAACTCAGTAAATAAATACACTTCGTAACTGCAGCTCTTGCCCTGTGTTTTGTAAAAAATACTTTATGGACAAATTGCACTTTCTTCTTACTCTTCTTTAATAGGTTTTATATTTTTACTGCAATTGATTGCACATGTTTTCAAGCGCTTTTGTCCGAGAAAGGGCGTTTTCTATAAATGCATTTATTATTATTATAAGATGTCATGACACATACTTATTTACTTAAACCTCTATGTTGTGCATACGTCTTCTTTGCCTTTCCAAAGAGCAAAGGAAAAGTGTCATCCATTACATGTATTACAGTTCCTTTCTTACATTTCCTTAACTCAGCAAGGTATCTGCTCTTTACATCCTCCTTTCTCGCATTATATGTCATGAGAACTTGAAACAAACGTGCACACTTCGTTCTCTTTAGCAAGCTAACCATAAGATGACGGACATTTTCGTCATTCGCGGTTGAGTCAAAGAACTGCAATGGCTGACATTCCCGACAACTGCAATTTAACGGTTGTATGCGCTTATGAAGACGTATCAGCGATCGGACTTAAGTTGGTCTGGTTGTAAGTCGACGTACGACTGCAGTTTGAAGCGTCTTGTCTTTGCACTGTCATACACGATGGAAGCAAGGAGGTAGGATTCAGATTTGACAGTTATCCTAAGAAGGCTCAAATTAGAAAAACAATCCCATCGATCTTTACGGTGTCTCCCCGCCGCAGAGTAGGGTTTACCAAGCTAGTCACGTAGATTACAACAACTGATGTGGGTTAGTTTCTCCCTGGGGGCACCACATTCGTGACCTCCTTCTAGATTAATCTAAGCTTAGCATATATATATATATATATATACATTTCTTGTAAATAGACTTGTAAGTATCCTGTGATGAATACTAGTTACATAGATCGAACATTGCACTGTGAAACCTTCAGATAAGAAATTAACTAATAGCTATGTGTCGGGTTACGGACCAATTGATCAAACCATGTATGTATATTAACATACATACATGTGTGTGTGGCAAAAAGAGCGAGACATATTTATTTACTTACATAAGGCATAGTAAGTAGCAATCTAGTCTCGCAGACCGTTACTACTGAAATGACTTCGATCCTCACGGACTGACATGCATCGTTGGCCTTGTGCCCAATTAAGCGGTGCTTGGTATTAGATCTTTCTGAAAGTAACGTTGCATATTTGCAAAAGGAAACCCATTCAGGTGTAACAAAAGCTACATTTAATTTCCAACAACACGATCATCGTTATTAGCAATGAAAAACGACAGTTATCTTTTTTCTATTCTTTTTTGAAAGAACAGGCTTACGGCCAAATCACGTTGCGATCCACTGAAGTTAAGCAGCGTCGAGCCGGATCAGTACCTATATGGGTGACCACCTTTGGAATACCAGTTGCCGTAAGCGATCATGGTGAGGTTAGTGACGCCACTTCGTGTGCTTGTCGCCTCAAAGTCTATTTCACATATTGCAAGCCGAGACAGAGAAAGTTGTGATATGGGAAGCCCGAACAGGAACGGCTGATGCCGTAACTAGCGTAAGCGCACTAGCTAGCTATTGGAAGAATCTGTGGTTCTGCACGAAAAGGATTCTAACAATGCTGAATCTTCCATACTTTAAAGGTTTTGCCACTAAGAAAGTATACCAGTGATCTGATTAAATGAAAATCTTAAGCCGCTAAGCCGGATTAGTTATGAAGATGCGATGATCTTCTCCTGGGAGTGTAGGCTGGCTTTGTCATTCTTAAGGACACATTCTGTTAAGTAAAGCTAGAGATTCGTGGCGTAAATCTTTCTTTCTCTCTCGTTCAAGTTCTTAAAGTAATGAATATGCTTTGGTTTAGCCTGAGATCTCGTAATTAAAGAGACCTATCATTATCCATGGCTGCACACTAAGACCTTGCGGGATGGGCGTTCTGGTTTAGAATTTGCCATATGTTTGTTGTCCAGAACTCCAGAATCTTCCGTCAAGGAATAAAAGACCTCGTTTGCCAGCGGTGGTTTGTCTTTGCTAGAAATGATAATTTTGTTCTTAACCAATATAGTCAACATTTGTTATATCTAAACGGATTTTATTTACTTTCCAAAATCGCAACATTACTTTGAAAACAATCTAAAGATTACAAGGTGGGGTCCTACCAGGAGTTTACTATTATCTACATATTACTAAACCGGCAGGGGAATATCAACAGATCAATCTCAATACATTTGCAGATGTCGTTGGTCTTCTTACTGGAAGCCTTAATGAATCAAGTGGATATTTCCGTGACTATTTAAACCAATACAATTAGTTATTGAAAGAATGGAATTTCTTTTCAAATCAAGGGTACAAATGTTTCACTTTTATATCTTGGAAGAATGAAGTAAATGTTCTGTTCTGTTTTTTAATACGAAAGCAGTAATTTGTACTTCCTACGAATGTAGACACTAGCATACATATTCAAATCTACTATTGTGTAATATTCAACTGGAATATAGGGCCGGTCCAATGGTTCCTGGCGCCCTGGACAAGCTGAACTTGGGCGCCCTTTAAAGTATAGTATTTTCTTATTTATTTGTCGACGATCATGGGAATTGCCTTTGCCAAATGTTCCTCTTAGTTTCACCACAACAGAGAGAATTCAACTGTCAGATATTCCTGAAAAATCTTAGTTCACATCAGTAAAATTTCTTATTTTGACTTTTTTGACCCTGTTTAATTTATTCATTTCCCCATTTCCACTTGTATTTAGAAAATCCCACTGTCTCAGATATACTTGGTGCTCTGGGCGACTGCTCGTTTTGCCGGTACCTAACGCCGGCTCTGCTGGAATATCATCAATGTGATGTCGTCTCGTTATTAATGTTTTAACACCAGGAATCAAACATTAAACAGACATATTTCAATTTAGCTCATCCTGATTTTTCTTCTTCGTTTATTTTAAATGGATTTAAATGGTTTACTGTGTCAAACGTAGACTGAAGTACATTTTGATCACAGCAACTGTTTATTAATAATACTATTAATAATTAATAATTAATAATAAATAATAACAGAAGTTTTGATTTCACAGTATGAAATTGGTTACAGAATTGAACAGCTAAAAATGTTATAAAGTCTTATTTTAAAGATCGTAAAAGCCCATATATATTTCCGATATCTTCGGGGGGAAAAAACTTCGTATTTATAGAGCGAAAACAAAAAAATGTTTTATTCTTAAATAAACTAAATATTCCTTTTATCCAAAGTTGGGATATGTTGATGCGGATTATCTGGTAAATAAGAGCAATAACCTCAAATGATCCACAAAGGCGTCTCATCTGGTTTAAATTAGTTACACTAAGCCTGACATTATTTCTCGTTTTTTGTTTTGTTTGTTTTCCTTTCACTTTTTGTATGTATGGCTACACCTGCGTCTATAGTGCTTTGACATGGATCACTGGTTAACAAGTTAGCCTCAGAGACCATTACTACTGCACTGAGTTCGATCTACCCTCTATGCCCCAGATTTGAGGCCTTGTGCCACACTAAGCTAATCTGTTGTCAACTTCTCCCTCATTACAAGTTCTGCACAACCGACAAAACAGAGCAAAGATTCTCATTTTAATTCAAAGGAGTTTAAATTATAATAGTTGATGCGAAATACTTCTTTCTAGTCTCTAGGTTTTAGATAAATGGTATATTTCAGTGTCTCAATATTTTTGTACGGTCAAGTTCAGTCCTTATAATGAAATCTACTATAATCTCTGTTTCGGACTAAGAACCTCTCATTTGGTTGAGCGTAGAAGTCGAGGTTATGAGAACTAGTCTTAAATCCTACACTCTGTTAGTCTTACTGATCACGCATGACTGTAAAAATCCAAATATAATCCGCTTATCTATCCTCCTCAGGTAAAATTTGCCAGCTATATGTTTGAGAAAAAATAGAATAGGGTTCAAGTACCAAAAAGGTCGACTTCTATTAATGAACTAGAAAACATGAATCAGTATTTAGGGAATATTATACATTGATTCATTTCGGACCTACGCTAGGCCTATTGATTGGATGATCTGAGAATTGATTGTCTTATATTACTATAAGAATTCTCAGAAGTGTCATTATCATTTGAAGAGTTTTCGGACAATTGAACTCAAACAGTTTGTTATTTATGTTCTTCCCCACAACGTTTTGGTAGATCTATTCTTCATGTGTACTCTCCGTATGAAACCAGAGAGTTTCTTTTCCTGGTGGTGCAAAACAAACACCGGTATAAAAGAGGTAATTTAAACGTTAACAGCTACGCTTGTAATATGTTATTCTTCTTTCAGCAACCTGCGTAGTACAGCTTGCTCTATGATGTTCAACGTTGAGATGCGTTCAATTCCTTTCTTTGTTAAACGAAGAATCCCATACCATGGCATTTTGTTGCTCAAAGGGGCCTGAATAGTACACCTGAAGAAGCCCGGAGAACGGATTGACTAGAAACGTTGTGGGAACAACATAAATAAGGAAGATGAGCTTGTGCGCTGCTTTTGTCAACTGTCTTGTTTTCTAAAAGAGTTATAATTTATTTTAGTTTCGTTTAATAGAGGTTGCTGTGCCCCATTTTCATCCACACATGATCAGCCATTCTTATTTCAAGGTTTCACGACGGATTAAAGCTTACCGACGTTCCTCAAGCATAGATATGGATACCATATGGAAGTTTCTAATCCGAAATAAATTAGGCATTAATGTTAAGGATCCAAAATCACTACCTGAGTAACCTAGTAGATACACGTGGTGGTAAAGCTCATCCAGTTACCTGAGACACGTGATTTCAATCCCCGTGTCAGAAAAGGACACCGAATGTAACAGGTAAAGTAATGAGAAAAACATATCCCATGACTCAGAAGATTTCTGAATGAGACAGACACATGAGAAAGATCTAAATGTACAGCGGGCAAAACTGATCTGAAAGAATCACTGTTTTACCAAAATCAGAGAAACGGTTCGAGATAGATATATATGTCCCAGGAGTCTCAAAAGGGTCAACTGGTCCAGGGATTATGCTTATGACTTCTGAATCACCAGATGGGTTTTACCAGCACATTTATCTACTAGATCATATTCCTAGTAAGAGACTCCGGCTATAGACATCCCTGCTTGAGCTCCACATATCCTATTGCTACCTACTCGTCCGTTGGCGTCACTCACTTCACCCTGTGCTATTTTACCCATAGCTCTCTCCGAGCCGTTAACCGCACGACCACCACGTAACCCCCGTCACATAGAAATAGTCAAAGAATCCTCTTATCTGAGAAACATTGATATAAGCAGAGATGAAGAACTGCAGTGATATACGCACAGGAAGTTTCTGGTGGCTAGACAGGAAATACTGTAGGAAGTTGAACGGTCCATCTCGGTGGGTTTGATAACTGGCTAAAGGCAATACGAACTGGCATTACATAGGAAATTGGGGCTAGGTGGCATAGCTCATCTGGTAGAATCATTCGTTCTTTGATTAGCTCCATTTCTGACACGACTGGTTCAATTTCTTTTTTCATTCAAACTGAAGTAGTTATTCATCCACCTTCCCACGGGGACAGAATGTGACACAGGTTCTATTTTAATGTGGGTGCCTACACGTTCTCAATGCTTATAGTAACTGATGTGCCCAAGCTGTCTCCTATCTAAGTACTGATCGACGCTGCATAATTTCGGTTATAGAACGAGAACCGATGCTTTCAGCCAGATTCGAACTGAAGTTCTAACACTTGTGATATATTTGCAAAGGCAATGGCAACCAATATCGTCACAACCTGTAGTTGTTAGTATACGAAAGAGGATAAATATGTAAGGTTTGACACAGTTATTAACTGCATTTTAATCATAAATTTCCATTGTATAATGCCTGATTTATGTTGTAGTGTTGGGTTAGGTGCATTGAAAAAGAATGAGATTATGTTGGAAAATGAACATCTGTTGAGTATAATAAATGTTTTTGCTTTTCATCATTAGGCTACGGATTTATTGATGTATCGACGTATATATAGTCTAGAAAGCTTTATAAGTTCAAATACTAAAGATGAACAAATATATATGTTTTCTCTTTTAATATAGAGGTTTCATATTT
>VCCN01000986.1:10463454-10478367 GCA_006491835.1 Architeuthis dux
TACATTTTTCTAACAAATATATAAAATAATTTTAAAATAAAATGTGTATGTCTGTTAGCGAACTTCACTCAGAATTTAAATATGTCGCGGAGCCAATATTATCTGAACTTGTCTAAATCACGCCATATTTATTTTTCACAATTTCGTATATAATTTCTGGGGATCCACGTTGTGAGTCCTGATATCCAGACATGATATTGGTTCAAAGTTGACAAACCAAAGATTAGCGGTTGTCTGACATTCTTGCTACATGACCTGCCCATTGCCATTTGAGTTTTCTAATGGATTTTATGATATCTCTGACTCTTGTTTCTTATATAATGTAATGTGCTGTCTTGTGATTTCTCCATGTGATGTTAAGCATGATCTTTCATGCGCACATTGTATGGTTCTTAGTTTGAGAGCCAATCTGTTGGTTAGGTTCCATGTTTCAGATACAGTGGTGACTATCGGGAGGACGCATTGGTTGTAGAACCTTCTTTTTAAATACCAATGGGATTTTCTTGTTCTTGAAGGTTTAGCTTGCTCAGCCGAAAGCTTGCCAACCTAGGGTGATTCTTTGCTTGATGTCTTCTCCTTTTGAGGGTTTGAGGAAATTCGTTTTCTCAGGTAGATGTAGTGGCCTACTTTCTTTATCTGTGTGTTTTCGATTTTGATCGTTGTGTCTTTGTCCTCAATACGTTTGTTGCACATGATATTGGTTCAAAGTTGACAGACCAAAGATTAGAAAATGCAAAGATCAAAACAAGATTGACAAATCAGAAATCTTTTTTAATCAAGGTAGTTAAAAGAATAATCGCTCCTAATGCCATCTAACGAACCTTTTGACCACTACAGTATGTAATTGTACTCTGATATGACATCTGTGAGAATACGATCAAAAGTCATCTTTTTGAATGAAATTAGTTAAAACTAAATCTCCTAATGCCATCTAACGACAAAAGCAGAACAAGCATTCTGGCCAAACCAGATGCACGCTGATATGACAACTGTCTCATTATAATCATGATGCGACCTTTTTGAATGGAATTAGTCCTAAATAAACTCTCCTAATGCCATTTAACGACAACAACAGAACGAACCTTTTGGCTAACCCAATATATTCACATAGATCCACGCGGTGATAGAGCTAATTGAAAAATCTATACTAGTTTTTAGTTTTTATTAAAATCGTTTTTCCATAAGCTATTCAGTTTCCAATGATCGCTGCTTCGTCTAAGAAGTTATTGATCGCAGACATTAACCTCAATCGACACAATATCGATCGAGAGAATATAAATGTCAGGAGTCTCATAGAGGAGAACAAGTAATTGTTGTCAGCGAAGATACCTCTGATAGTTCTCTGGTATTTAGATATATTTTTTCGTCTTTAAAACATTTTTCTTTTAAACTTTTTATGGGTACATTATAATGGTGGAATTTCGAATCAAAGAAAATAATTCGAGACCAAATTATTGTTAATGGGAAATTGATTGTGCTATCCACTTTCTGATCATCACATTCAATAATGTCCACCGCAATTCAATGAAATGATGTGGAGAGCTCTGAATCATTGCATAGATCATCTTCTGACGTGACACAGGATAAGTGAAAAAAATGTCTCGCCTCTTTGGAAAATGATCTACAAAACAGCTTCAGATTTTCAGTTGCGGTTTCACAATACAATGCGGATAACGTTTGAGTTTTAAGAAGAAGAAGAAACGAACGAAAGAAAGTCACACAAAGATTCATATGCCAATACATATATATATATATATGCTGCTGAGTCAATAAGTCCGTTGCGTAATGATGACATAAAGCATTCATCTTCTACAGCAAATATCTATTTCTCAAAATAATCTCCTTCTTTGCTAATGCATTTAATCCAACGGTTCTCCATAGATCGCATATATCGAAGAATAGCACAGAGAACCATGGAAAGAGCAATGCTAGGTTTAAGTCTAAGATATAGAAAAAGATCAACATGGATCAAAGAGAGGACTAGATGTGAAGGTTATTATACAACTAATTAAGCAGCAAAAGTGGAGATGGGCCGGCCACCTAGCGAGAAGAGATGACAATAGATGGGGGGAAAGACTAATAGATTGGTGTCCATGGGACAGTAAAAGAAGTAGGAAACGACCAGACACAAGATGGAGGGACGAGATAGAAAGGTTTGTCGGTAAGACTTGGCAGAGGTTAGCACAAGATAGGTTGTCATGGAATGAGATGGGAAAAGCCTTCGTCCAGAAATGGACTTATAACGGCTGGTGAGAATTTCAGATCGAAACACAGCTAACAACTGTGTCAGGCTACTGGTCTATTTGGAGCATGAACCGAACATTATTTTGGTACCAAATTAGGGGCAAATTCCCGTTATCATTTTCTGGAAGGTCAATTACTGTAGAGCTGGGAAAACCGTGATAGCATTATGAGTGTGGCAGCTTCTCGCCTTTTTGACCATTATTTTAAAGATGGCCGCTAAATCTTATATTGGCAATATCTTGAAAACTAATATCTGTCGCAATGATTCTGGTATCTATACCCACATTTTTCTGTTCAGTGAATCAGATAAAAGCATTTTTGAGCCATTTAGTCTATTACTTCCTGTGTATAAATACTTGTATGAGAAATCGAATATGGCTGCCAAAATAAGAGTTGATTTTGCTAATACTAAATGTCAGTACGTACTATGTTCATCTTGTTGCTGTTCACCGCATCAACTCTTAATCTCTCTGTGCCTTATTCTAATTTATTGTAAATAGTTGTGACAAGTACTGTATCTATAATGGCGGAATTGAAATGTTTACATAAATTGACAGCTAATTTATTTACAAACAATATTATCAATTAATAGACAACGTTTAAGTATATACGTCTATGTCAACAAAAAGAAAGATGATTTATGCCTTTACATTAGATTTCTTGGGACCCAGATTCCAAAATATATTTGAAAGCATTTTCTGTATCTTGCTGATGGTGTCCAAATGTTTTAAAAACTTATAATCATTTGGCAAGAAGTGCGAGGAACATGGAAGATGAAGCAGATCCCCTAAACCCAACGCATCAAGCTTTTGAAATGTCATCTGTGAAAGGTGTGGACGATCATTATCATGGGGCAAATATGGTGCCCTTTGATTGACTAAGCTGGTCTTATTTCACTCGGTTTTCTTTGCACCTTTTCCAATACTTGGCAGTGAACATTGGTTGTCATATCCATACCTTGTAGGAGAAAATTGTAGTCGGCCATACCTGTCCCAGACCCACATTGAGTGACACCATTGAGTCATCTGATGACTTTTGAAAATTCGTTGAAGCTTCATCATGGTCCAACCGTGCAGATCGTTTCCATTTGTCGTACACGATCGACTTTACATCGGAGGTGACTATTCGGTCAAGAAATGGATCTTCTTTTTTTTCGCAACAGGAGCATTAAGCAAATTTTGAAACGGTCATTTTCTTTTCTAGCTTCACTGAGCTCATAGGGCTTCCACTTCTCAAGTTTTCTTTATTATTCCAATTTGCTTCAAATGTTCTGGAATTGATGTAATTGAAATATTTAATGTTAGGGTCATTTCTCGAATAGTTTGTCAAGATTTCACTAACTTTTCAATGGATCATTTGGAATTGTGGTAGGGTATCATCTGTCCTCTTTGAAACTCACTTATCCTTTTAGGAACTTCAGATACTAATGATGTACTTTACGTTCTGGCGTAGAACCTCCACACCAAGCTTGATTGATGTTACGATCAGCCGAAGAAGCATTGTGGCCAACATCATCATCATCATAATAATAATTATTAATTAATGCGTTTATAGAAAGCGCCCTTTCTCGGGAACCTATATACTTAAGTCCCCACTGCGCCTGAAAACATGTACAATCAATTGCAGTAAAAATATAAGGCCTATTAAAGAAGAGTAAGAAGAAAGTACAACTTGTCAATACAGTTTATTTTACTAAGCACAGGACAAGAGCTACAGTTATGAAGTGTATTTAATGTATGTATGTTCCGGATATCATAGGGTAATTGATTCCAAGGTATGGGTGCTATATAATTGAGATTCCTGTGCCAATGAGTCATATTCATAAAGACAAGTTCTAAAATCAAACCATCTACATATCGTATGCTAATAAGAGCACGGAGTTCATAAGGGAAAATATCATGCAGAGATTTGAATACTGTAATTATAATTTTGAACACGACTCTTTCTTCTATCCTAGGCCAATGTAGGTCGATAATGCCGGGCCTAATTAACTCGCATTTCCTACATTTCAAACTTCAAACTTCTGCAAGAAAATTATGCTCAATTCTTCAGTTGTCATCTCGAGTTTGGGGCCATTAAATATGCAAATTAACTTACTCAATAATCACGACTTCTTCCAATTTGTTAATTGATCACCACCAACACGACATGCTGCCAAAATACGTTGGTCACGTGACGGTTTCTATTGAGTGACTAACTAGACCTGTTTTCTTTTTAAAATCATGAAATCAGGATTAAAACCATGCTGGTAATATTTTCATCAAGGTAACCGTACCACCACCACTGCCTAATTTACGAGGTAAAAAGCAGCATATATGGGTGGCGGTGATTCACAATTCCCCTTGGGATGCTAGTTTTAGTTGCTTCTCGTTGCAACTACCCAGACCATGAGTCTACGAAAGCAGTAAACAGCGCAGAGCAGAAATAAAGAATAAGCTCTCAGTGAGACTCAAACTCGCAATCTTTGCTTGATTTCTGAAATGTGATGCATATACCTCAATTGATGATATAAACTTTGAAGATAGAAATTTTTAAAAATTCACTAAATAGTTATTTTTTTAGAATGTTAAAAATGCAAAGAAGAACAACGGTTTTTGGAGGATTCAGATTTTGTCTGCTTTTATTGGACAAATTGTGTCACGTCCAACCTGCTGTAGGTTATTGGATTGATTGTTATTATTGCTGGTTTATTTCATGTGCCTGTAGTACTTTGATCATCATAAATCTCTAAATCAAGAGAACATCTTACAAAATATGTGTATAAACAAGGGACAATTTGAATAGATATTATACTTTAGCGCAACTAAAATGTGGTATATAATCGACCATTATTTCCCGATCAGTTTAATATCTTCGTATATAGTATCACACAGGTGCATAGGAACACACGCTGTGATACGCTAATTTGTCATGCTCTAAGGCTATTATGATTCCATACGATGCGAGACAGTCAAATTAGTTTATGAGGATTAATACGTCTGGAATGAAACCTCAACCGGTAAACATGTGTCTGCTAATTTCACGTTCAGCATTGAAAGTCAAGCTTAACGGTTCGAAGCCGCGCCTTTTCTTCGACATGGAACAGTGATTATTTACTAAGTCATAATCCGACCGGGATAAGCTAGCATTTATTTTAGAGAGAGAAAAAAACTCAAATAAAAAAAAAAAGCATTTTTTGTCACTGATTTGAGAGATAATCCAAATGACGTAACGTCACTGAGAAAAGCAGATTTGTGTCAAAAGGAATCATACCATCACTGCTATTCTACCTGTTTATTTCCACTTCTACATTCAGCTGTTAAATCGAAATCAAGGAGAGAACCCCGCAGTGGGTGTGTTTCGTCATAACATTTAGGAATTATAAATAAAAATAAGTATTATTTTCGGACACCAGATAAATTATTCTTTGGAATGTGGAACAAAGATACACTAGCAAGCTTAATACAAAATAAACAATTTCTCGTTTCGAGACTTTCATAATTATAAGAACTCGGTAAATAAATACACTTCGTAAATGTAGCTCCTGAACCGCAATTTCTTCTTACTCTTCTTTAATAGGCCTTATATATTGATTGCATATGTTTTCAAGCGCTTTGTCCAGTGGGGAGTTAAGTACTGAGATCAACCATGCTTGACCCTAGGGTCATCACCAGTTGAAGGCTTTGTGGGAGGCACTGCTGATGTCTCCGCAGTATTAGGTTGTTCGGAAACTAATGGCCGATTCCAATTGCCAAGTCTATTAATCGAATAGTGTAGGGTACACATGTTTTATCAGTCAAAATAGGAACTGCGTGCATCTATACACTTCTGCCATCGAGAAAAGGGGCTATTTATGACTACATGATAAAACTCTGGAGCTTTAGACTCCAGAAATTCCTTGAATGCATTCTCTGCATCTACCGTGCAACTGAATCTCCTTTGTCTTAGAAAGTTGTCATGGGGGAAATCAGTGTCATCTGTGCAGTGTGTGGCCAAGCATTATCGTGAAGCAAGATTGGGCCTCGTCGATTGATTAATGGTAGTCGCGTTCTGCTAAACTTAATGTGCATTTCATTCAATATTTGGCAATAAACCTCTTCATCGATGCTCTTGCCCGAGTCGAGTAAGCTGTAATGCATGACACCGATTGCAGATCACCATACTGTCGCCATAATCCTCCGTTGGTGCAACTTCGGTTTTGGGAAATGCTTAGGTGCCTCATCACTGCTAAGCTATTGCGCAGATCACTTGTGATTATTATATAGGATCCACTTATTATCAAGTCACGATTCGATCAAGAAATGGATCGTTTCTGTTACGCAGATGCAGCATAGGACACACTTCATATCGACGAAGTCTCTGGTTTTCGTTGAGTCCATGTGGAACACACTTGTCGAGCTTCTACACTTTAGCAATTTGCTTTAGATGGTCCGATATTGTCACAATGCCAATACCCAGTATCTGTAACATTTCCTTGACAGTTTGGCGTGGGTTTTGTTCGACCAACATCTTCAGCTGTTCAATTGGAGATTGACGTCCTCTGACCTCTTGGTCTTCGAGCTTGAAATCCCCACCACGAAACTATTGAAACGAACGCCGTACTGTACGAGCGGAGGTGGTTCCTTCATCCGATGCTACGTTAATATTGGAAGCTGTTTGAGGCGCAATGTAACCAGGTTTATAAACGTGAGGACTATATGCAACTACTCTTTTTTTCATTTTCGGGTCTAAGGGTCTACACCGTCTACAGATAACTATGAAAATAAACGGTGAACATTAGTGAAAAGAGCACATTTTAATATTAAAAAACTAGCTATATATATATATATATATATATATATTGGTACAATATACTATACTAATGTTGTAGGACAAGAATAAAAGTTGATATCTAGAATTGGCCATTATTTTCAGAACAACCTAATACTAGTATGAATTTATTTATTGTTCTGATTATATTTCATATGATCAGTTGTGTTAAATAATAAAATATAATCTGACGTAATCGATCACATAAATATGATTCAATCTAAAATGTATTCTCACATAATCGATCATGTATATAATCGACTAATGTCAAATTATATATGTTAGGGTATATGAGATCCATGATATTAGATTATATTTTATATGATCGATTGTTTTAGATAGTATTTATTTAATCAATTATGCCAGAATATTTCCTGTGATCGATTGTTAGATTACATTCTGTACGATCGGTTAGATTAGAATAGATTCAATGTTAAATTATATTTTATGCGATCGCTTATGTCAGATTACATTTTATGATAGATTTTATTTTATAACAATCGAATTTCGATGCCATAATCAGCACGAACGTATACGCATGAGGTTATGGTACCTTTTGTCATCACAATATTTCCAATAGTTCTCAATGAATTTCAATGACATTTTGTCGAGTGGTGGGCTAAGGAAGAATTGATGAAATTTCGATTGAGAGAGAAAAGAATACCAGGATCCGTCCCAAAATTGAATAAAAAATATCTCTCAATCGAAAATAATCCCAGGATTCACCCCAAGATTTAATAAATACTTCCCTAGACCATGGACAACCATTCGGCAAAATGTCATTGTAATTCATTGAGAATTAATTTTGGACAAAAGTGATTTTTAGACCAAAGTGATTTAGACAAAACTGATATTTCACCCCAAGATTTAATAAATACTTCCCTAGACCATGGACAACCATTCGGCAAAATGTCATTGTAATTCATTGAGAATTAATTTTGGACAAAAGTGATTTTTAGACCAAAGTGATTTAGACAAAACTGATATTTTCTAAAGTGATGTAGACGAAAGTGCTGTACCCACCATCCATCCATTCTGAAATGATGCCAACTATTTTTCTCCATTGTTTTCAAGGAAATCAAAACGTTTACCTCCATGCAGAGAAAATTGATGTTTTATTGGTTAGTACCGACACACCCATAAAATGGTTTGCTGATCCGAGCCAGCCAACGATGGTACTGTTTACGCATGCTCACCAAACTATTCCCCCCGCCCACTTACGGCATGACAACCGCCCACGCTATTTGAATATCTTTCTTTCAATCCGTTATATGCCTTCTACTCCGATTTGATATTTTCTTATTTTTATTCTTTGTCTCTGTATTTCGCTCGCCCCCTCTTTATTCCTAATTGAACTTTATTCAATCGTTTTCAATATTCTTTCTTTATTTCATGTCTCTACAGATCTTGACCTTTTTCTTTCTTTCGTGTCTCTTGTTTTATTTATTTTGCTTATTGCCAATTTCTTCTCTCTTTTTCCTCACTTTCTTTCTTTCATTGCCGTCCTTATCTTTCCTTCTTCGTTTCTCTATTTCATTCTCGTCTTCTTCTTTCCTTCTTCTTCGACTATTTCATTTTCCTCTTTTTTGTATTCCTTCATTTTAGCCCCTTTCTTTCATTCGTTTTAGTTTTCTTTCTTTTAAGCACTTTCTTTTTTATGCGTTTTTTTCTTTACTTCTTTTTCTTTACTTCTTTTTGTGCATTTTCGTCTTTTTTCTCTTCTTTGCCGTCTCTTTCTTCCCTTCATGTTTTGCAACTTTCTGCTGTTCTTTTTATTCCGCTTTTTTTCTTTCATTCTTTTTTGTATGTGGTTTTTCATTCAATTTAATTTATTTTTGTCTTTCACGTCTATTCTTCCTTTCCTCTCCTCTTTCTCACCAATTTCTTTTCTTTTCCCCTCTTTTTCTCTTCTTGTTCATTTCTTTGCCTCCGTCCACTTTTGCCTCTTTTTATATTCTTTGTCGTCTGCTTGGTTCTTTCATTTTTGTCACTTTGTTTTCTTCATTCGTTTTTGTCATTTTCTTATTCTTATTCTTTATGGATTCATTATTCATTTCTATTTTGTATCTATTTCCCTTAACTTTCCTACTCTCGTATTAGTTCTTTTCTTTCCCTCTTTTGAGCCACTTTCTGTCCTCGTTTTTAGTCTCTTTACTAACATATCTTTAACTTTCAACCAAACTCTTTTTTGCCTTCATTTTGTCGTCCCCTTTGCTATTTCTTCCTGATTTGCCCCTGCTCTTGGTCGCTTTTTTCACCTTTTCTTTTTTACATCTGCTATTGTTTCCTCATTACTTTTCCTTCTTTCTCTGTCGAATTCTCTCATTTTTCTGTCTGCTAAATTAGTTCACTTCTTTTCCACCATTCATTCAATCGTAATTCTGTACCTATTTCTCCCTTTGTCTTCTCCCTTTGCATAGTGTGCCTTCATATTATAAGCACGTGCAGGTCTATCTACGTGAGCCATAACCCACCTCTATCCACTTCACTTCCATCACAAACAACCTGTCTCTTCCTCTTCGACTCTCGCTGTCCCCCTCCCCCCATTTCCATGCCCTTTGTCTTTTCATCTTTCTCTCCCATTCTCTTTCATTCCCCACCTTTGTTTTTATTTATTTATTGATTGAACTATTTTTTTTTTCGTTTTGTAGTCGCCGTTCCCGGTAATTTTTACCCATTCATCTACATCTAAACAGCGCTTTATCTCAGCGTCCATTTTGCTTTCTGTCCGTCAGTCAGATAGTCTCGCTTTCAGCTTTATATATCTGTCTTTTGTTCCGTAATCATGCTGTCTGTCTTAGCTATTTTCACTCGTTATTTGCTCGTCTGCAACTTGAATGCTTTTACTTTCATTGTTTGCGCTTCTTCTTCTTGTTCTTCATTCTTCTTGTTCTTCTTCTTGTTCTTCATTTTTCTTCATGTTTCTGTGTTTCTTTTATTTATTCATTTACTACTTCGCTTACATTTTTCCTTTCTTATTTATCCGTATTTACAACGTATTTCTTTTTTTTTGTATTGTTTCATTTATTCTTTGCTACGACATGTTATTTGTTCAATCTTTTTCCCTTTGTATCTTAATCTTTTATCTTTCATTTGAGGCTGCATCTCCATCATTGGTGCACGTATTCACCGAGCTTAGCTTAGTCTGGCACGTAGCCACGTGTGTACGGCATGCAATGAAGCTCGAACTCACTAAGCTCACGACTAAGCACCGTTGGTATTTACTAAGTTTCATTTGGCATAAGGCTACACGTGTAGGGCACACACTGATGGTCTTCTGGACGAGCTTGCTAACCATTAACCCACGGCGGAGCGCCCTAGATATTTACACTGCCTAATATGGCATTAGGCCACATGTGTGGGGAACCAGACTTGCTCACTAAACATTATCCCAAGGCTACATCACTTTAGAAAATATCACTTTTGTCTAAATCACTTTGCTCTAAAATCATTTTTGTCCCAACAATATGTCCAAAAGTCTCAATAAATTTCAATGGCATTTTGTCGAATGGTTGGCAATTGGTGAAATTTGGGGGTGGATCCAGGGATTATTTTTCGATTGAGAGATATTCTGTTATTACATTTTGGGATGGATGCTGGAATTCCTCCCAATCGAAAGAAAATCCCAGGATCCAACCCCAGAATTCACCAATTCTTCCTGAACCCATCGCCCACGATTCGGCAAAATGTCGTTGAAATTCATCGAAAACCTTTGGAGATATTGTGAGGCCAAAACTGCTTTTAGTCCAAAGTGATTACACAAAACGGGTACTTGCAAAAGTGATGTAAACTAAAGTACTGTACCCCCCTCTCTCTCTCTCTCTCTCTCTCTGTTAACCTTCTTTCTTTCTTTTTTCCTCGTCTCTCCTTTTTCACTTTTGTCTCTTCCCTTTCCTTTTCTTGACTTTCTTCCTTTCTCTCTCTCTTTTCCTCACTTTCTGTTTTCTCTTCTTTTTTTCCTAGTTTGACGTTTCCCTTCCTCTTTTTTCTCTTTCCATTTTCTCTCTTTTCACTCTCTCGTTTTCCTTTCTTTTTCTTTTCACCTCGCTTTCCTTTTTCTCTTCTCTTTTCGCGTTCCCTCTCTCCCCTTTTTCGCTCTTCTTCTTTTATTTTCTCTTCTCTTTCCTTTCTTCCCTTTTCTCACTGCCCTTTCTTTCATTCTTTCCATCTTTCTTTCATTTTCTCTATCCATCTTTTGTCTTTCTCTCTTTCCCCTTCCCCTCTCCCCTTCCCCATTCTTTCATTTTCTATATCCCTCTTTTGTCTTTCTCTCTTTCCCCTTTTCATTCTTTTTCCTTTCTTTTTTCTTCTCTTTTCTTTTTCCTTTTCCATTTTTTCTCTTTCTTTTCTAATCCTTTATTCTCTTTATCCTTTCCCCTATCTTCTTCTCTTATTATTTTTCTTTCTTTTCTGATGTCTTTCAACCCCCCCGAAAACTATTTCCTTTTCTCTTTCCCTCCTTCTTCTTCTTCTCTCCACTGTCTCTTCCCGTTGTACCACCCCCCTTTCTTTCTTTAATTATTTCATTTGAATAAACACTTTTACCGTTTCTTAGAAAACCTAGAAACCGGCACATCAGCTGCTGTCATTGAAATAAGTAGCGATCACAGGATTGCCTTAAACAAAAAGCATTGGTAGCAATCATTGTTTCAATTGTAAAACTATTGACTCAAGTAGAAGGCCACGAAGACAACAATACACCAGATACCATTAGTACTACTACTTCTTAAACTACTAACAATACTTCCCCATAGTGTGACAACTAGCATTGATAATACTATTAATACATCTCCATACGGTGACGACTATCATTGTTATTTTTCAATGTATGGCATGTACTGAAACCTTTTTTTATAAATGATGGCTGCGTTTGTATGGCAACTAGACATGAAAAAGGCTTTCTCGGGGCGCCATTTTGGAATTTCGCGTGTTGCGTCTTCATGAAACTTTGTCTTCTAAGTTGACCAATTGCTAAGGCTGGAATCTGGAATCAAACATTCCCTGAACGATTTTGTAAACCGTATAATTTATATATTAATATCTCTTAATCTTATTTTAATCTAATTATTAATATTGTTAGTCTTTTCTGTAATTGAAATTATTAAACACTATTAAGTTTTTAATAATTTCAATTACAGAATTCACAATAATAAATTGTATTTTGTCAATGAATCTTGATAAGTATTTAAACAGAATAATAAATGTAAACCATGATGAAATATGAATTTTGTCAGTCCTGTCATATATTAGGATTTCTGTTGGGTGATCTTTATTTCGACATAACTGCTGTCCGTGCCTGGATAATGTTCACAGGTAGGCATGTTTAAAAGTCAGCCGTACCACCCATTTCTGTCACCAATGACTTACCGGTAGAGCGACAGTATTGTGTTTGGCTATACAGGTATTGCATCAGACAGGCAGTGTATCTAGGCACGATGTAGTGCTGAGTTTACTCCCAGAGTTCATTTGAATAACAATGAACGGAAACGACAATAACGTCGCTCTACCGGTGATAAACCAATTGGTAATGTCGTTTGACCGGTAGAAGGGTTAATGAATCTTTGTTTATTAGAACAGACAGGATATACCAAGTGATTAACTAACAGACGGTTATTAAGGTAATGAGTTCTATCCTCGCCGGATGAACCTCACGTGTGACCATTAGCCAGACTAAGGAGCTCTGATTGCTGATTCAACTCCTGTCATTCCTTGATCTAACTTTTCATGATTCAGCTAGCGAATTGGTCTGCAAGACAAGCTTGCTAACCATCGCGCCACGGTAAGTGTCCCCCATCAGAGAAGATTGCAGATCTGATAGATGTGATGCCTGAAAGAGCAAAACTAAAATTGAGAGCTATTCATGGCAGGTTAAGCAAACTGTTTTGTTTGCCTCATAAAACAGCTTTGAATTCTTTCGATCCTTGAATAAAAAGCTGTTGTTTTAAACAGGGGCGCCTATTCAATGTTAACATCTCTCTGTAAGCTTCATTTTGGCGTAGTGTTGTGCATGATTTCCTATGTGCATTCAAATGAGAGACAAACTATACGTGAGTCTGTGAAAGTCTGAGTGTAAACATATGAAGACGTATATAGCAGAACGACCGTTTGCTTTTATGGCGATGATTTTTTTCTTTGCACTGTCTTAATATTTATCACAGTATGGCGTTGCTTCCAATGTCTAAACAATTGAATACCTGCATTGACGGCATGGAAAGACATGACTGCTCTTATGATTGTGAATGAGAACGAGCACATTCGCAAAAATACTGAATGGGAGATGACTGCCAATGATAGAAGATGCCTGTAGATGATGGAACAAGAAATAAAGATGGAACAATAAAAAGCAAACGATGTATTTGAACGGGAAAGCGAATAAAAAGGAAGCTTCTTATATCTGATCACTTTAGGACAGCGTCTAAACCGCTGATAACATTAAGTAAAGGATATATAGATAGGAACAATTTAGATTCATTGTTCTAAATTTACATTCATTGTTAATAATTGATTATGTTATCATAAATGTATTGTTATAAACAGCTTTACATGATAATAATTGATTATGTTATCATAACAACTTTACATGATAAAAATGCAATATGAAATTAATATGAATTGTTGATTCATATTAAAAAAAGTGTTCGGGACTGACTGATTTTGATAACAATAAATGTTTGATAACATTATCCGTGATTATAATAAACGGCTTCCTCTGGGTGGTGAACTGAAGAAATAGGAAGACGAAAGGAAGGAAGGAAAGAATGGAACAAAAGAAACGTAAATATACAGTAAACTCTCGTTGCAAAGGCACTCGTTCATACGGCATTATTTAATGCTACGTTCTAACGGCACGTTTTATATTCTCGGAAGACTATTATGTATAGGTGACTTCATTTTATTTACAGGCATTTAACCCTTTATAATAGGCAGGAGACTGTGAAAGGGTAATGGCATTTCTGTCTGTACTTTTTATTTCATTATTAATACACTTCGCATAAACGCCACCCGTTATAACCGCAAATTCGTTATAACGGCACCCTCAAATCCCCGAGAGTGCCGTAATAACAGGAGTCTACCGTATCAGAGAAACGGTCAGAATATTGACTGAAATAATGAGAGAAAGTAGGAAAAAACGGAAAAGAAGACTAAGAAGGCAAGCCTGACTGCTGCAGACGATTACTGCAACTTCTGTATTGTATGTAAAATAAATATATACGACTTGTCAGTTTGGCTCAGTTGGAAAGAGAGTCGCCTAGCAAACATTAGGTCGTGATTTCAAATCACGGTAGGGATATGTTAATTGTTATATAGCTGTTTGGTTTAACGTGACTGGATAGGCAAACAGTGAAAAGTTTATTCCCTTAAATTTGGTGGATCGTGTTAAGGGGGTGGACCCAACTCCAATTTGTCATCTCTTCTTGTTAGGTGACCAGCCCATCTCCATTTTTTCTGCTTAATTATTTGTATAATATCCTTCATTCTAGTCCTCCCTCTTATACATGTTAATCTCCATGTTTCGCATACGTAAGTCATGGCTGGTATTATGCAACCGTTGTATACTTTACGCTTTAAGCACATTGGCAGGGTGCTCTTCAGAATGTCTCTTATATATATATATATATATCACGTTGCACTTCACCTTAGACTTAGGATTATTCACGTTGAGGACCTGAAAAGACGTGGAAACCCTTCCAATCTCCGTTTGCGGAGCCAAGTCATTCATATATAAATATTTGACAAAAAAGGCTCAGACAAATACTTGATAAAATACGAAAGGATCAGAAAAATAAAGGAACCAGAATACAAGTGGGAGAAAACATGAACAAAGGACAAAAAAGAGAAGGAAAGAGCAAATGGAAGAAAAATGGAAGAAAGATAGAAGCA
>VCCN01000986.1:10514051-10525195 GCA_006491835.1 Architeuthis dux
CATTGACGAGAGGTGGATCGGGGCTGGTATATTGCACGCGGGGTCGGGGACGTTTCTCGGAATAGTATTATACACATGCTGAATCTCCAGGTAGACAGTCTTTCATCCACATGAAAGATTGGCGCAGCTAATTTTCTTACCTGATCAAATTGGCCTAGTGACGTGCTAAGCTTAGCTACGGAAATATCTCTTTATAAACTAAATTTGGCCGTTGTCGTGTCTGTCTGTATCTGTCTCCCTATATCTCTCCCTCTTCCTCCATCGATCGATATATCTGTGTGTGTGTGTGTCTGTGTGTGTGTGTGTGTCTGTGTCTGTGTCTGACTGCGTATGTCTGCGATTGGTATGGTTGTGTAGTTCCCGGAGGTCGGTGTCTCAACCCAAGTAAAAGCTATCATTTCGAGGCGGGTAGACAGATTTCTTCACCTGGAAGATTGCTGCTCCATAATCGTCCCACCTCCATATCCCTCCCACCACTGAATTCGGTCACGTGCAGTACTAAGCTACTAACCAAGTACTAAGCTAAACTTAGTAAATATTAAGCCATATACATAAGTACCTCAATAAGTCAGCAGCCTAATGATGAAAGAAAAACAGTTATTCTACACAACAAATATTTGTTTTTCAACATAATTACCTTCCTTGACAATGCACTTAGTTCTGTGGTGTATATTAATCACATAGATCGTACATTATACAGTGATGATTTCAGATCAAAATCCAGCTAATAACTACGTGTCAAGCGGCGTACTATTGATCGACCCTTGTAGACCAGGGCGTAAAGTTGGATGGAGAGATGACTTATTTTGAAATGACTAATTCGATACTAAGTCCATTTGCCAAGTCACATACTGCAATAAAAGTCTTTAAAGTGCTTTTATTTTCACTTACAGAAACCACGATGACACACATATATATGTATAGATCCTCACAGGCGTTTTAAAATAAATACACACAGACATAGATCCTCCCACAAACACAATATCGGAAATAAATGTCAAAATAGGAAAATATGGAGCGAATTATATACGCCATTGCTCAAAATCTGTTGCGTCACAGTTGGGCGGCATTGCATCTGCGTCAGATAGCATTAGGGCAGGGTAGCTTCGATTGGATGCCACTCGAAAGCAGCCAAACTTTTCAGATCTTTTTACGTGCCTCATTGGTCAGATGTACATACGTATTAGTAATGTTACATTTACGCTTGTATTTTTCCCCATTAGCCAGGATTATTCCGGTCTGGAAATTTTTTATGAAATATTTTTGGAAGATTTTGTGGCACCAATCTGTTTGATATGATTTGGCTTGCGAAAAATGTGTCATTCCAAAACTAGTTCCATTAAGCTCGAAAGCAAACTTAAATTCCATTAAAAAGAACCGTTAAGTGTTAATGATGAGGAGATGCGAGTTGCGAAGCGGTTAGCGGTGCAGACAATGGAATTAGCAAACCGAGTTCAAACTCCGGTCGAGGCTGTTTAGGTTCACTTCGCACTAATGCCCTTAGGAAATGCATGAATCTATCTCTCCTCCACAGTTATGGGTAAGAGAGCAGGGCAGACTGGGCTCTCTAGCCTTGATAAGGCAACCAGTCTAGGAGAAGGACAGCTCTGATTCAAAACCAGGTAGTGGAGCTCCTAAAGGTTGGATGCCAATGTTGACGTCATTCCAGCAGCTGCTGCAGCCAGGCTGATGCCAAATGCCGCTTTGGACAAGATCAGCAAGGCCGAGAGTGGATCAGCACGCTTGCACCCTGGAGAGGTCACTTTAATACTGTGTCGTCCTTTGTCGAGACAGATGGAGTCACTCTCTGTTCGGTAATGATGAGCTCCAGCCATTGCACCGACTAGAAACCTCCAAAATATGAACGAATATGAGACGCTTCTTCTGCTGATATTGGATATTACCATATTTCCACCATATAACGCGAATACATTTCATTATGGAATCATTTAAAGAGGGTTCTGGCGAACGGGGTTATATGTGGGTACCAGTTACCTTAATTCCTAGGCCAACTCCAAACAATGACTTTTGTGCTATGATGTGCAGGGGAATTATTGAAGTGAACATGTTGGATAAAAGTGCGCTTTATATGAAGGGAAGTACAGTAATATATAATTATGCAAACACATACCATAATTTCAACTATAATGAGCATGATATTCTAGGCTCGTCTAGGGACCATTCTGCGTGCGTGAGTGCAAGTCACCTCAACTTGTACGCGTACTCATGACCTTCGTAGCATATGTATTTATCGCTATATATTACGCATGTTTCATTTCAAGAGACGATAATAGATTAAGCAAAAGACTAAACAATTGGTTCCCAAGGGACGCAGTAGGAAAAGACCAGGCACAAGATGGAGGGATGTGATAGAAAGGTTTGCCTGCAAAACAAGCAGAGTTAGCACAGTCAAGATCGTCATGGAACAAATGGGAAAGGCCTTTGTCCAGCAGTGGACTCATAATGGCTGATGATGATGCTAATGATGATCCTTGTGTTTTGTACAATATGTAAATCTCTTTGTCGTGTAATCATTAATCATTTTGTCATTTCCTTCCTTGGTCTTGAAATCAAGTCAGATTGATGGAGTTAATAGGTTGGTGAAGCGGACTCTGGTGATGTCAGCTGGTAAATAGATATAAAGATTAATGCGGGCTGATTAAAAATAGTGTAGGTAATTAGCGTATATCGATTAGGCGTTAACAGTAATCCATCTGCCAATTTTCTAATCGCGAGAAAATATGCCAATAATGATATCGAATACTCATGGATACATGTCTGGTTAGTCACTCAATAGAAACGGGCACGTGACCAACGTCTTGTTGGGGGTGATCAATAATAATAATATTGAATCAATAATAATATGAAATCAATAATAATAATATTGAATAATAATACAAATTTGAAAAAAAGGGTGATCCATGAATAAGTTACTTCTCTTTTGTTGGGCAGTGATCACTAAAAAAAAGTCCGAAATTTAAAAAATAAAACAAGCGTGAATGCTGCCGGACACAAATTAAGGGATCAATTTCAAAATGCCTGTACGCGTGATACATATATACATAGCCAGCCAGACACAGTCAGACCAACTTAAAAACTGAAGAGAGTTTTATTGACAGTTTTGGTTGACGGCTTCTAGCACAGCTCAGAGATTCTGTCAATGAAAGAATGCTGGAAAAAGAAAACACACACTTTTTTTACAAAATGCAATTTCTCAGATTTTTGATCATAGATAAATACATTTAATTTTCGCGTTAGTATTATGGATTTCTTTTAATATATTTATTGATTATTGCTAGTGAAGTATGTGGTTCTTTAGCAGTAAGTTTTAAAATTTAAAATTTTAAGTTTTAAACTATCTTTCGAAATCCTAAACGTTTGGCTTGTGCTCATCATACTCTTTATGATACCCGATCAAATCACGCTGAAAACATCGGTTCTCGTTCGATCACCGAGGTTAAGCAGCGTCCCATCTGATCAGTAATCAGATGGGTGACCGATCGGGAACATCAGGTATTGTAAGCATGGGATGCCCATAAGTATGCGGGTGGCCCCCTGCATTAAAACTGACCGATTGTCACATTCACCCCTCGTGGGGTGGTTGTTAAATAATTACTTTTTATGTGTTTCGCTGACTGAACTAAACTGAGAAGTCTTAGATGTTAACGAAAATGTACCATACACATACACATGGGCTTATTTTAATAAATAAATATAGAAAAATATATATATTTTTATAATGATTTTATTTATTATATATACAATACAAAAGTTGTAGTAATCATCTTTTCATTCCTCACAAAGACGCCATTTACTATTTTACAGTGCGTTGTCTATTTTCATTAACACATAATACGTTCTAATTCATGTTCCCTTCCCTTTGGCTGCTATTACTAGCAATTAGGTTTCTCTTTTCAGATGTCCTCTTGAAAACCACGTCGATAAATTCCTGTAGTTGTCTTCGGAATTCTTTTGGGAGTTACCTAATTTGCTGGGTTTTGTCGATTTTCTCTGTCTTTACTTATTTGTTTCTAACTCCCTGCTGGTGATTTTATTATGAATGATTCTGTTGTTGTTTTTTCAGATGTCCTCTTCGCACTTATATCGTCTGCAATTCACTGTGTCATGAATGTTCGATGGATTTGTTTTGCTTTCACTGATAATTGATAGTATTACTATTGGAAAATTCTTGACATGCGTAGTCGGGCAGAATTAATATGATTTACGGCTCTTCTTGTGTCTAAATTCTAAATTCAGCAATAAATCGATTTACATTGTGCTGTCTTTACTCGTCTTCCTATTCAGTTTGGCTTTAATTTCAGAGATTCGGCAATTCTTCCTTGCGCTTCAATTCGCTCAGGTTATTTCATATTCAATACGATTCATACATCATAAGATTTCCTTTAATGTAACTTATATATTATAATTCCTTTCATCGTCAGCGGGTTGAAATCACCGGCTTCTCTGGAACGTCAGGCCAATTGAGAATACTAGCAAAAGTATGGTTCCCTTTGGGATATGATCTATTTTCAACTGACCATTTCTTCTTATTGCAAACTGAAGGAAACCAAACAATTCCATGCCAACTCTGCTTCAACATAATACAATCAATTAATTCAATAAAGTCGCCTTTTCAGTTGTGATTGATATCATTGTGCCGACTTAACTCATAATCATTATTGTTATTATTATTTGTACGCTTTGAGATTTCTCACTAGTATCTGGTGGCAGTTGTGGGAGATCAAGTGACAGCAAGTCTCCTCGGTACTCCAGCATTCGCAGCATTCTTGGTGATTATCGGCATGCTGTCGTGTGAAAATGTTCAATCTTTTTCAGATTTCCTTTTCTTCCGGCCTTATCACAAGGCTCTTCTCGACTGTCCCAAGCGCCCCAATGACGATGGACATTCCATATATTTCTCCGACTTTTTCTTGTCAGTGTTCACTCTGGGACGGACAGGAATGGCAACATCCACTGCTTGTGTTTTGTATTTGTTAGGTTCTTTTAAGGATAGATATATCTGGTTTCATTGCCTGGATTGGATGATCCGTTTGAATTTTAAAGTCCCAAAGTAGTTTCCTTTTGTCTTTTCTTCTTAGAGAGCAACTGGTTTGTGCTTACAATATTAGCCCGCATGGTCAAATCCCAGTTGTTTTGACTGTTCCCAGTAGATCATCGTTCCTACCCAGTCATCTATATATTTATAATCCTTCTGAATGAACTTGCTACATTCACTTATATGTAATCGTTGAGTTTTCACACTGGTAGTGAGTAGTGGTTTTCACTGGAGTCAGCAAGTGAGAGCAAGTCTCCTCCATATTTCAGGACTCTCCTCAGCATTCTAGCAGATTTTAGTAGTCATGTCGTCTGGATGATTTCGATTCATCCTGGGATTTCGGGTTCTTCCGTCTATTTGCAAGACTCTTTGGAACCGTTCCCAGGGTTCTGAGCACTATTGGCACTACTGGCACCTTCATGCTCTATATTTGTTTCAGTTCTCTGGCAAGATCAAGATAATTATCTAGCTTTTTACATTCTTTCAGCGTCAATATGTGGTCTTACGGAACAGCGGAATCCACTGACACTTTTCTTTTGTTCACGATAATTTTGCCTAGATTGGGTGATCCCTTTGAATCTCAAAGTCGTAGATAATTGTATGTGGTTCATTCACTAGGTCTTTGCAAATACGATTTGCGTGTATGGTCAAAAAGCATTTCCCAGTTCCCAAAAAGCAGTTCCCCGTGGATTACGCTCCCCACTCATTCATGACTGTTCTTGCCCTCCTTCTGGGACAATCTGCTGCATTCACTTACTATATGATTGATTGTGTAATTTATTTAATTATTTGTATTATGATTGCTACTTAGATCCGAGTATTTTCCTCAAGGCCTAGTGACAACGGGTCTCGTCGTTTTTTCCTAAGAGGCGGTAGTGAATGGAAAATGATTGCTTTCCAAGTTTAGCAAACACAATTTTATTTCTTAAATTTTCTAGTAGTCTACTTTCATTCCATTATGAAGAACCGTTGGGAGCGCTTCTTCCTTCCATGAATTGAATAATTGACTCTTTTCCCAAAAATGTCAAAATATCATTTGCATCGAGAATAGAAATCCTTAATATTATCTCTGGCGGTTTCATGGACAAATAAAAACGAGATCGGCTGGCAAGCAGATTTCAAAAGTAAAGCGGGTCTCCCCACTCCTTATCACGTTCAAAGAATGATTGATGATATATGAGAAAAGAAATGACATCGGTGAAAATGTTCGTAAAAAAGAAGCAGATAAAGAAAGAGAGAGATAGCGGGACAGATACGTATGGAAATGAAATCAAATGTTTTATTTTTATTTATTCTTTCTCTACAGAAACAGAAGACGTATGATATAGTTCATGCGTTGTCAAAAGTAAAATAACGAACAATTGTCAGGGGATTTTTTTTATTCAATTCTTGTTATCTGTTTCGAATCGCAAGAGAAAGTAGGAAGGTTGTCAAGGAAAAAGAATCCGGGTTTGTAAATGATAGACACGAGGTTATTGCATGCGCGAATCGTGTAGAAATCGTTCAAATATCGTAATATGATAGAAAGCAGATGAAGATGCATACATGTGCAAATGGATAATCAAAATTACGAGGATAAATGTTTGGGCTTTTTGGGGGGGGCTTTTTGCTTGGTTTAAATCTTTCATAATCTTTTCCTCGCTTTCTACCTTTAAGAATGCTTCCAGAATTTTGCATCATTTTTCTGGCTTAGTTATCGTAATTGACGGCATATAAGACGCTCAACATTTCTCCCCAAATAGCTGAAACGTAAACGTGAACTTCATTATCAAGCCCCACCTTGGCCGGAACTTGAGGAGAAGTCTTTAAAGATCGGTAATAAATGAGAAGAACTCTGAGAAATGCGTTGTTTCCATGTTGAAATAAAGGGGGCGGGTCTTATCAAAAACGGTATTTAATACGATTTGCTTTGACTGCCAAAAGGTTGGGGGTGGCTAGTAGGCAGTTTGTGTTGCGTAAATCTTCCATGTAAATAAGGCTTCATGCCTCCCTTGAAAATCAGCACTCGAAACCCTACCCTTTATCTCGGCTCCAGTATCAACAACTAATACCGGTTGGAAATATGCAGTTACTTAAACCACAAAAGAGGAATCTTTTGAAGCAATCGTGTTAAATATTTACTAAGCTTAGCTTACTTTGGCACACAAAGAAAGGGTGCCACCCAGCAAAGATTGGTCTCATTTCAGTAATGATGAGTCTTTGAGGCTATCCTGCTATACATTTCTCCACAACGAAGAACACAGAAACCATTATAGCTTCCGATAATCTCATTACTTTAAAACACTTAAAAAGAAGTGTATAAAACGTTAAAACTTTGCTTCTAGTGTAGGGCTCGCTCGTAGATGTATAGCCCTATAGATCGACTGAGAGACACAGTTTTAGTTGATATTACCCTAGAGGTTATACGAACTAAGCAAACGATTGATAGAAACTGAATTGAAGAAGAACCGGAATGCGTACTTATTTACTTAAAAAAGTAAAAGTAGAGCATCTTGGGATCTGAATAGGAACGGCGGCTCTCTTTTTTAATTAGTCATTCCTCAAGAGGGACTGAATTACCAACTGTCTCAGTTCTTTTTTTTGTTGTGTCCTTCAAAACAAAACTAAGTTACTGAACAAAAATACAAATGTATAATGTAAGGAATTACAGAAGCTCTCGATACTAAGAAGTAGGTATGAACAAAATGGACGAAAATTTCAGCGTGAAATCGACGTGATACATTTTTAAAATCTGTCAAAAATCAGCATATTATTCGATTTTAATAAACTTTCTGATACTTATTTATTAAAAGACGAATTTAAAAAAGAATAATTTTCCAATCCAAATTTCGGAGAAGAAGAATATTACATATAATTCCTACCCCACCTTTTATTAATTTGATGATTTAGTTATTTTATATAATCATGCTTTCGTTGATTTTTACACATTTTACAGATATATCGCTCGAGATACTAAATATGTTTACCTTTTTTGGAATAATATCCAGGAACTTCTGAAACGGAACTCTTACTTTGGGATTAAAAAAACAGGAAAATTAAGTAAAATAATTTTTTTTTTCCGGCAAACTTTTAGTTTTATTCGATTAATTATAATCCAGACTTTTGAACTGTGAAAAACTTCTTTTTTTTCACTCAATATTGTTTTTGAAAGAGTTTTCATCAGTTTTATTGATTTATTCCGATATTTTAGAAATCTTTTAAATGTATATTTTCTATTCTTTCTATATTGCGGTTCGACTGAAACTTATATAAAAATATAAGGATGAATAATTACATATAGCGAAATGATGAAAAAACATTTACCGGCTGTATATTTCATATATTCTATTCTGTTTTTTGTTTATGTAAATTGAGCACTATTTCAAATTATGGGAGATGCAGACGACAACATGCCATTTTTGTGTACGGCGCAGCTGTTGTGCAATTTAATCTTGTTTATTTTTTCCACTCAAATATATGTGTACTGCATTGTCTACCATACATTTGTTAAAATCAGGCGTCGCTTACACGCTTGAAATGTTTTTTTTTTTCATTGTTGTTCATTTTGTTCACACATACTAAATAGCATTAACGACAAAAACACATTGTGTAAGGCGCTACAGTACGCGAAACAGTAAAGATTGCTGACAACTACTCCACGGTGGGGCGTCCTAATATTTACTGTTATTAGCTCAGTCTGGCATAAGACCACAAATGCGGAGCACTGAGTAGGAACCAAATCCATCACGATAGAACCGGTCTGTGAGATTAGATTGTTAACCACTACCCCACGGTGATGCTTAGCTTAGTCTGACATAAGGCAACACACGAGGGGCAACCAGCGTGACTCAAACTCACTGCCATTGTAACTGTCTGCACGATTAACTTGTTAACCACCCCCCCATGGTGAGGCGCCTTAATACTTACGAAGTATAAATTAGTATGGCACAAGACCGCAAGTGTGCGCTACCAGATGAAAATCACTGCCACAGCGATTTGTCTTCTAGGCGTGATTGCTAACCATAGCGCTACGGTAAGCGTATATTATTTACTTAGCTCTAGTTAGTCTGACACAAGGCCAATATTTTTGGGAACTAGGTGAGGATTGAACCCATTCCAGCAGTAAAGGTTTGCGAGATCACATTGTGAAGTAAAAAGTAGGCTTAAAGATAAACAGAACAAATTAACAAAACGAACTGAATACCAACGCATAGAGCCATGGAAAGAGCAATGCTAGGAATAGCTCTAAGAGATAGAAAAAGATCAACATGGATCAGACGGAGGACTAGAGTGAAGGATATTATACACATAAGATGGGCTGGTCACCTAGTAAGAAGAGATGTCACTAGATGTGGTAAAAGACTAACCGATCGGTGCCCATGGTGACAGTAAACGCAGTAGGAAAAGACCAGGCACAAGATGGAGGGATCAGATTTGTATGCAACAGAAATAAATCCGCAACCCTGGACAGTGTACCATCATTGATGGTCTTTTCAACGAGGAAAAACAGAAGTTTCTTGAAAAGTTCTGCTTAAGTGTGGGATTTATTAACAGATTGTATGTGTTATACAAACGAGAACAATGATTTAACATCCTCATATTGCCTGCTAGAAATATCTGCATCTCCTTGTTTGGTCCAGGCAGGTCTGCCGAATTTGGTACTTTTCTGGTTGTAGCAGTGATATTTTCTTGTTTGTGGTGGGGTGTAGAAGCAAACCAAAAATCCGGGTCTGCATTTAGCAGTGCCAAGTGCAGAGCCGGCTTTTTGTTTTAGTTCTACTCCCTACCACAAACAAGGAAATATCACTGCTACAACCAGAAAAGTACCATCCCTGGAGGGTCAGTACTTTAGTTAAAAATAATTACATTCAAAATAATCATTCTGATTTGAGCCTAGAAACAGCATTCTGAATCCAGTTGTTGGTATGGGCCTAGAAAATCATAATTCAAAATCCAGGTTTTGATATGAGTGCAAAAAATAAGCATTCAAAATCCTAGCTTTTACCTAAGCGTAGAAAATAAGCATTCAAAATTCTAGCTTTTACATGAGCGTAGAAAATAAGCATTCAAAATCCTAGCTTTTACATGAGCGTAGAAAATAAGCATTCAAAATCCTAGCTTTTACCTGATCGTAGAAAATAAGCATTCAAAATCCTGGCTTCTACCTGAGCGTAAAAAATAAGCATTCACAATCCTAGCTTTCACATAAGCGTAGAAAATAAGCATTCAACATCTTAGCTTTTAGCTGAGCGTAGAAAATAAGCATTCAAAATCCTAGCTTTTACACGGGTTCGAACACCAAGTTCTAGCACATATTGGCAGATACGTAGCTATTCCTTCCACCAGGCTGGTCACCTGATGAATTCAAAGTCAGTGAGGATGACAAAGACGAGGGAAGAGGCGGTCGTTAACTTCTATTAAGATAAGATTTTTTTTATAAATAAATAAATAGAAAGATCTGCTCTAATTACGTTAATTAGTGTATTTGGTGCGTAATTGTTTTTAACAGACTTAATATCTTTCATCTGATGTTCTGGCTCTGTAAAGGAGAGTGCACATCAATTAGAAAAGAATCTTTTTTTAATACTTTGTGTCTTAAATCTTAATTAGTTGATATTTTTCTACTTTCTTTGATTAGTTTTGCTTTCTACTCTGTATAGGTTTTCTTTGTTTCATTTTAGTTACCTAAGATGTATCACAATTCGACTTTTATATCTTTATTCTCTTTCATTTCTGCGTTTTTTTAGCTCTGAATCTTTTACGCTTTTATTCAATACTCAACTCAACACCTCAGCTATTTCAACCATTCGTATATATATATAGAGAGAGATATAATGTTGGATGTATGATACGCTTATGTATCAGTATCCTTGTAGACCTTAGTTATGATCCGAAGAGAGCTCAATACAAAAGTAGAACGGATATTTGTGAGAATACATTTTAATGGTTCATTATAAGCGGTACTGCCGGCTTCACATATAGATTTTCACAATGAGCATTTGAACCAAACAGCCAATCGCATGAAAAACTAAATACATAAACACGCCCACATGAAACACGGACATGAAATCAAGTAATGGATAATTTGTATATCCGACAGAATATGATA
>VCCN01000986.1:10531140-10546373 GCA_006491835.1 Architeuthis dux
ACAAATTGCAGGAAGCAGTGAAACGAACGTTGTCAGGTCCGAACATTTTGGTTTCAATATGGAATATATATATACAACCAATTAAGCAGCAAAAGTGGAGAGGGGCTGGCCACCTAGGAAGAAGACATGACAATATATGGGGGGAAAGACTAACCGATCGATGCCCATGGGACAGTATACGAGATAGAAAAGTTTGCCGGTAAGACTTGGCAGAGGTTAGCACAAGATAGGTCGTCATGTAAGGAGTTGGGAAAGGCCTTTGTCGAGCAGTGGACTTATAATGGCTGATGATGGTGATGATGATATATGAGAGAGAGAGAGAGATTTCCATTGTAAACCGACTTCTTAAAAATGTTTGTCTGTGTGTTTTTGGTGACCCAGCATGTATCGGTCTCTGGTGCAACGTTTTCAATCGCCCGCATTATTCACCAGGCATTGCATTTCCAAATTACCCTTCATTCCAGCCTTTACAGAATTCTGTTAATGGAGAAAGAAAATCAATTAAATAGGAGACTTAGCAAAGAACTGCACTCAGTGTCCTTTTGAGAAAGATAAACTATTCTGGGAGGATGGAATTAAGAAGTTTCCGGAAATATGGCTGAAGGTAGTGGAACAGAACGGTAAATACAGTATCGCCCATGAATAAGTACACCCCTTCCTCTATTTTATAGAAATTCTATTTTATTCTAAACCAAATGCCAGTAATATGCATATGTTGCCGTCGAAAGATGAGTACAACACTACGAAGAATATTTTTGGCAACAGAGTTTCAATGCTGTAGAGATTGATCCTAAATAGTACCTGATAATATCTGTTTTGATTGTGCAATGTTCCACTAGAAATAATACAATCCTGCTATGTTTGGTTTAGAAGACAATTAACTTTCTATTAAAAAAGTGGTAGTGGTGTGCTTATTTATGGACGATGTTCTACGTAATTCAATAAAGTTAACTTACCTTAACTTAACTAGAGCAGTGTTTTCCAAGTCTGTTGGTTGAGGTTTTGTTTCTGTATCTATTGGCCTATACTACTATGTTAGAATATTGTCAACTTTGTAGAATTCTTTCTTTCTTTTTTGACACAGACAATCATTTTAATTACATTCAAACTTGTAAGGGAGTTCTTGCTCAAGGTTACTCTTGAAAATGTTTTTTGAGGGGATGTATTTTTCAGAGGTTGTTCCATGGTCTTGTCATTCTGGATGAGAAGACGTGCTTCGTTAATGTCGAAAATAATGAAAACTAGCATTCCAAGGGAAATTATGAATCACCGCCACCCATATATGCTGTGTTAGGGGTGATCAATTAAACAGTTGCAAAAAGGGGTGATCAATTAATAAGTTACTTCTCTCGCCTTTTGTTGGGCTGTGATCACTAAAAACGGTCGGAATTTTCAAAAAGCAAGCGGGCACAAACTAGTTACCAATTTAGCATAAACTTACATTGCATATTGACCCTCCCTCTAAAAACCTATTGGGTGGGGGGGAGGGCAAAAAAGAAAGCATTTTCCCTACTTATTGGGGGGAGCGTGTGTGCAAAATTTCAAGTTAGATGAATAGTTAGGACTGGGCGAAGTCCGGATACATAGATAGATATATAGAACTGTCAGAACACATGAATAGCCTAAACCAAGCAATAAACCAGTGTTTATTTTTACTTAATAAACCAACCGAACCTTTTAGCAAACCCTATGTTCCTTGCTGTCTACGTTATATCTTTGGTACCTTTGGTACCATCTTTACCAGCTTAAATCCCATGACTTAGTACCAACTTGACAGTTAATTTAACTGAAAGAAAAGATTGTTTATCACTATGAAATAAACTAGACTTAATACACTGGGTATCATTGTGTCAGACGGAGAAAAAATAACGGTATTTTATCTTCTTTGTTATATCAAAAAAACATCTACCCGAGAAATAAATCTGTGTACGTACACATGTCTTTGTAGACTTTTACAGTTATGTCTTTGCCTAGTCTTTTGATATTATCAACATATAACAGTACATACGTGAGTTGCTATTCTCAATAATGGTGTATAACATATATGATACATAATTATGTAGTTGTCATCTGAATGCAGAAGTATCAATAAATAAGTGTGTGTTTGAGATAGAATTTGTGTGTGTGTGTGTGTGTGTGTAAGTGTCTGTGTGCGAATACAATTACGAATACAATTACAAAGATTTATTGTTTATTTAATTAAATCTATACATAAACACACATATATAAATAAATATGTATACATATATAGTGAATATGAGTGAGAGTATATAAAAATATACATATATATATATATATATGTAATTTAAAAAATGGATATGTTTATATCCGACAGAATTTGATAATTATAAAGACGTGTATTAATTGGGAACACATATCATCCCAGCACCGGTGTTAGCGATTGATAAACAAGCGGGCTTGATCGTATAAATGAATAAAGAAAGAAACTAACGCTATGCGGGGATCGAACCCGCGTCCACCATATACGCGGCGCTGCTCTTAACCACTAAGCTACATTCCGTGCGTTGGCACACACACCGACACACGTTTTGTGTGTTGGTAAAGGAAGGAAGGCGATTGTCTGGTCCTACATAGACTAATTAAGAGAGGGAGTATATGATTGCAATAAGTATTAATTAAATTAAAGACATTATTATTAAATTTTACATTTTTTTTACTCATGGCCTGTCTCTTTTTTTTCTTTTTCAGGTGAGTGCTTATATATTTATCGCACCGAATCTCCTGTTATCAATTAAATATTCTCGACGGTAAGTGTCTATTACTGCCGGCAAGGTCACTCACTTTCTCTGTTTTTCGCTTTGCTTATCACTCAATTTTTCTTTTCATATTATCTCTTGTCATTTTCCTTATCTATTGCTTATCGGTATATTAATTATGAAAATGACTTTTGAACATTCTCTATCTTCTGTATCTTTTGTCTTTGCTTTCTTTACCGGCCAACAAGTGTTGCTTCTGCTCGTAGTCGTCTCTTACTTGTAAAATCCACTACTCAAAACGTAAACAAAACATCTTGTTAGTCACTCAATAGAAACCAACGTCTTCTGGCAGCATTCGATGTTGGGGCGGGCGGGGTGATCAATTAAAAAATTGAAAAAGGAGGTGATCAATGAATAAGTTACTTCTCTCGCCTTTTGTTAGGCAGTGATCACTAAAAAAAGTTTGAATTTTTGAATGAAACCAGCGTGAATGCTGCTGAACGCAAACTAAGCAACCACGTTAGCATAAACTTGCATTGCAAATTGCAAAACCTATTTGGGGGATTTTCAAAAAGCCAAAAAAACGTTTTTTCTAGAATAATTGTTTAAATTTCCAACCTTCTAATTCCATTGGTGTGCTCTGTAAACGTGATACATAGCCAGCCAGTCAGCGAAACCAACTAAAGAACTGAAGAAACCTATGTTGACATTATCCGAAAATAAAGACCTCATATAAAAAAAAGAATTTCTTAACAGAAATGGCGTGAAGCGAACAAGCAGCTACCATTGATTTATATGGGGAGGATGCGTTCCCAGACCACCAAAATGGAGATGATGATTCCAAATGAATTACAAAATGTGTTAAATATCCGCTTATTATAACATGTAGCAATCTTTGTAACACTGAATTCAATAACATAACAATGAGTGTATGACAATGGATGTAAATTGTCAACATTTTTATATAATGTAATCGACTGGTTATTGTTATCTAAAAGACCTTGTCCTAAAGTGATCACAATAAGCAGTTTCCTCTGTATTTTTCTATTATGTCTCCCTGTCCGTCTTTCTGCCACCTCCAAATGATTATTATTTGAGTCAGACTCTCTGCATTTTCTTGTTTATGTTCAATCAGGATGAACCTGAATCTTTTACACATATATAACGGAGACTACTCCATAATTCGCATTTAATAGTTATCTCCCTTGCAAAATGTTACACACAGAACATAAACCACCACGTAGTGTATTATATAAGTAGCTTATTACTTATGCACTGGTTGTGTTTTGGGGTCTATTGTTCCAATAACATCTAAGTCCACATAATATATCGAATGCATATAATCATTCTCCAGTGCAAGCGTTGTGTGTGCCACAACAATTGGCTCCTACACAAGTCAGACGATGCCTGACCAAGAGAAAGAGGACGGACAGAGACGCAGCAAAACGCATGCGCGTGCATAGGTCCAAGCACATTACCGGAAGTACTGGTGAGCCAAGTCGGTTTTCAATGCAACCTGAGATGTGTCAAGAAAATCTGATAGCGCGTATGAATATTCAGTTACGTTTTTTTCCCTTGGATCACGGTCCGGATTATGATTTACATCGGAAGGTTAAGGGGAAAAGGGTGAGTTAGGTCATTCTGATCTTCTCACCAACCAATCAGTCCCACCGTCGCATCCGCATAAACTGGGGAAATTCTAGCCAGCCATAAGTGGTTAGCAAGCGAGTCTCGCAGACTAGTATCGATGGAGTATTGACTTTGATCGTCACAAGGTGAGCCACATTCGGCGTACTGGTTTAAAATATACAAATACAGGTCTGGTTAGTGGTTCCCAACCTCTTCGGGTCATCTGACTCTTTTGGCAATAATATTACTAGTATTCCCCCCTTCCATTTATTAAGTTGCAAAGACTAATTTCAAACTAGCATTCCAAGGGAAATTATGGAACACTGCCACCCATATATGTTGAGTTGGGGGTGATCACTAAAAAATTTCAAAAAAACAAGCGGACTCAAACTAGTGACCAATTTTGCATAAGCTTACATTGAAAATTGAACTGCCCACTAAAACCCTATTTTGGAGGGGAATTTAAAAAAAACAAAAAACAGCATTTTCTGTACTCATTTAGGGGAGTATGTACACAACTTCATGTTTCTACTATGAACGGTTAGGGCTGGGCGAAGTCTAGATGGATGGATAGATAAAATTGAACCCCCCTCTAAAAACCTATTCAGGGGGGAAACTTTCTACTATGAACGGTTAGAACTGGACGATAGATAGATAGATAGATAATACATATAAATGTGTGAACACACGAATAACCGAAACATTTGGTAGCGGTGATTAATAGTAACTTTATTTTCCGTATGATTAGACAGCTTCATACTAAGAATTAGTTTAATTTTATAATTGTACAGCTGCTGCTGCTGTGTATTTGTTAATCAAAGAAAGCAAGCAAAAATAATTAGAACACATCATTTGAAATTCCAATTTATTACAAAACAATAATAATTCTGCTATCGTAACTTATATACACAACAATGTGATCTCTGTTCTTGTTTTTTTTTGCTACTAGTTCTTCGATGTGTGGGTCTATTAGTGAGAGAGCACATCTTAAATCATTCTCAACTTGATAGAAGTGCAGAAAACCCTATTTCTAGACTGGACTTTTATTTGACCTAATAGCCTTATTCCCCCATTGGACTACCCAAATTCCCCGCCCCTGTGAGGAATTCTCCCCGGATGGGAATCACTGGGTTAGACACTCAATAGAAACCTTCACGTGACCAACGTCTTTTGGCAACATATTTTGGGGATGATCAATTACGAAATTGGAAAAATGAATAAGTTACTTTTATCGCATTTTGTTGGGCTAATGATCACTAAGAAAGTCTGAATTTTCAAAAAACACAAGCGTGAATGCTGCCGGACACAGACTAAGGGATAACTTTAACATAAACTTACATTGCAAATTGAACCCCCACTAAAAGATTATTATGATGGAATTTAAACAAAAAAGAATGAAAAAACGTTTTTTCTACACATAATGAGTAAATGTTAAAGGTTTTAACCCTCGAGCTCTATTGTTGCGGCCTGTACACATGATACATCCGTACATACACAGCCAGTCAGACCAACTTAAAAACTGAAGAAACCTATGTTGACAGTTTTGGTGACAGTTTTGGTTGACGGTTTCTACCCTTCGTCTGTTTCCGGCCTCGTTCGACAGTCAATCTTGTGCCACTGTGAGCTAATGGCGATGTCACTTGGGAGTTGCACTTGTTGAAATCTGCGCCACTGAGTTGCAATGTAACATCTAACAGGCCTTAGTCTATACTGAGAGATGCATACATTTGGAAAAAACACATTTATATCTGAATTAGTCTATGTACAAATCTCGGTTGTTTTGCAATGTTTCATAAACACTTGCATGTTTTTTCACATAAACAACCGCATGTATGTGTGTGTTTGTGTACGTAAGCAGACGAAGGTCTCTGTCAGTATGCAATTCCTCTCTGCAAAAATGCATTTGTGAGTTTCCTTCAATTGTCTGAGTCGGCATTCTTTTCCTTTCTATTTATCTTCTTGTATCTTCTTCTTTTATTGCGTCTTTTTAAAAGAAGACAAAAGCCGCCGTCCACCATTATCTTCACTGGGTAAATCTCTTGAATCTCATTTGAAGCGTTCTCCAGATGACAAATTGCAGGCAAACAGAGAGACAGAGAGAATTATTTATTCGTTGAATCAACAGACTGAGCCTCTCTTCGCATAAAAATAGCCATTTTCTTTCTCTATTTGCAACTTCGAAGGAACATTTAAAAGGAGACATGTACATGTTGTTCAAATGTTTTGTTTTTATTTGACCCTATTTGTTATCATAAAGATAACATTGCCAAACAATATACACATACTGTAGTGTTGTCACTGATTCTTTCTATATATACTTCGTTCTTAATGTTATATTGTAAAAGAAATGTTCTAGATCGAAGTCTATGTACAGCCTTTATACTATGGGAATGTTTGCCAAAACTACAAAGGTTAATTAATCTGTTTATTTGTAGAATCTTCTTATTACATTGGACATAAACATCTACAAATAAACATTAAACTGTATACCTTTTAAGTTTGAGCGTTACAGTCAGAGAACTACATTTCTAATCTAAGTAAATGGATCCTAAAGATTTGAGATACCCCCCAAATAAGTATTACTATTAATATATGTATTCTTCGAGTTTTCACACCAGTAGTATCTGGTGGATTTCACTGGGGATTAAGTGACAGCACGTCCTCCCAATACCCCCATCACTCTCCTCGGTATCTAGCTGATGTCAGTAATGCTGTCGTCTGGATTGTTTCAATTCTTCCACCTTTTCTGATAAATGAAACAATTGTGGAATATAAAAGTACCCATCAATATTGTAGAGCTTGGAACAGTCTTAAATAGACGTGTAATAGTATCTGGTATCTCTCGCTAGAGATAAATAGACAGCTGCCTCCTTAATACATCAATGACTCTACTCGATTCTCTTGTTGATCTTAGTAATGCTGTTGTCCAGATGGTTTCAATTCTTCCATGGATTCCCAACTCTTCCATTCTTTTTACAAGGTTGTTCGGGATTGTTCTAAGCGCGCCGATAATGATGCCACGTCCCTATTCCACAATTTGTTCAATTATTTCACAATGTCCAAATATATGTTTAGCTTGCGATATTTTGATTTTAAATATTAGGTAATTCTCGCTGGAGATCAAGTTACAGAAAGTCTCCTCAATACTTGTGCATTCTCCAGAGTATTCTGGCTGATTTTAGTAATGCATTCGATTGTCTGGATTGATTCTATTCTTCCTCGGATTTCCAATTCCTCCAATCCGTTTGCAAGATTCTCAAGGACAGTTCCAAGTGCATCACTGATGAAGGGTATAGTTCACACCTTCATATTCAAGACTGTGTTCGGTTCTCTGGCAAGAGCTGGATATCTTTTCCAGCTTTTCACTCTCTCTTCTTGGTGGATTGCTAGAAAGTTTACTCCTTTACTTTCTGATAATGCTGTTCCCAGCAGTGTTTCCCAAAGTGATTTCCGAGGAAACCCCAATGTTCCACCTAAAGGTTTCACGAGATAAATAAAATGCAATACAAATTTGTTTTATAGAAAAATGGTAGTCACCATTTACAAAATAATAAGTTTTTAGAGTATACTAGAGTCCAAGAAGCAGCATCATTTTTCGCGTTAATCTCCTTTTAATAGCTATTTTATTATTCACGGCAATTACAAATGTATAACAATTAAAAAAAGAGGGGTTTTTTATTTTAATGTTTCATTATTATATGTTTTTTATATGAATAAATCCTCCCTCTAAAACATTTTTTGTTTCATTTAATGTCTTATTAAAATCAGTGCGACGGGGCTTGTCCGTAATATATAGGTATTGGTTCCGCGATTTATAGAAAGTCGTATAAGGGTTTCACGACAAAATAAGTTTGGGAACCACTTCCCTTGAATATAAAGTGTAGAACCACTTAGCCTACAATAGCCATGTAAAAATCCAGTTTGTGATTCTTTAACAAACCTGAAGAAAATATCTACGCTTGCCAACAAGAAAATATTCAATACTTCTTCGTTATCAGTACTCCACTTATTGTGCCTTGTTTCTCCATTTCGTCGACATCCGCTCCGCCTTTTGTGCGTTAGCTCCTCAAGCTTCTATTCGTTACCATCGAACTACAGAAGCACTTCTTAATACTATTAATGAATGCGTCGCTGAGGGGCCTACTATCTATTCAGATTGTTGGCAGGGTTATTCCAACGAGGAGTTTAATGCAGCAGGTTTTGATTGCTTCACGGGGAAACATCGATATCATATCGTCGACACCGAAAGAGGAGTTAACACAAAATGCGGAACGGATGTAGGTATCGGCGAAATGGAATAACAAGGCGAAATGAGTGGCTTACCCATAACGAAGAAGTGCCAAATATTCTACTTATTCTTTTTTTTTTTTTTTTTTTTACAAATGAGATGTAAGTTTATGGAGAAAAACAATGATCGACTTTGAAATCTCCAGGACGACAAGAACCAGTTCAAGATGAAATAATACAATTCTAATTATTTTTAATTGTTTCAACTACTGTTTCTGTAGCTAACATTGCAATTATTAATATTACCATATTATTTGCAAAGAAAATCTGGCAGTAACGGTAATGGAATTATTAACCTTTCCAATATCATTATTATTATTGGTTTTTATTCTTCATTTCTAAAGATTCATTGTTTTTCTTTTACTTTTTTAAAGGGGGGATTAGCTTTAGTAGTAGTAGTAGTAGTAGTAGTAGTAGTAGTTGGATCTTTTTATTAAAAACAGGCTTAAAAACAAGACTCATTTTTATTAGAAACCTTAAATCAAAACTGCCACCATAACTGTCAACATAGGTTTCTTCGGTATTCAAATCTAGCGAATTGAGCCCTTCGGATGGGAAAAGGGACCAATAAATAGATAGATGGATAGACAGATAAACAGACAGACAGATAGATAGATAAGTTTTGATGCGTTCTCCGAATTCGGCTAACAATAAATGAGTTGATTAAACAATGCAGGAGTCGATGGCTGGCTGGTTATGTATGTATGTATCACGCGCACAGGTCGCACCAATGGAGCTAGCGAGCCGAAAATGTAAACATTTACTCCTTATTATGTCTAGAAACAACGATGTTTTTATTTCTTTTGAAAATCCCCCTAAATAGATTCAATTTGCAATGTAAGTTTATGCTAGATTGATCCCTTAGTTTGTGTCTGCAGTATTCACACTTGTCTTTTGAAAATACAGACATTTTTAGTGACCACTGTCCAACCAATTAAAGGCGAGAGAAGCAACTTATTCATTGATCACTCCTTTTTCCAATTTCTGAATTGATCACCCCCAACACGGCATGCTGCCAAAAGACGTTGGTCATGTGACGGTTTCTATTGAGTGACTAACCAGACCTGCATTTCTTCTCTTATGGATCTTTCTATGTTCTTTACAACTGATTTCTTAACCTCTAGTCTTTATATCCCTTTCATTTGCATAACGCATTGTCTGTGCCTTTTCTTTCTTCTCTTTCTTGCCTTCCTTCCTGGTTCTTCCAATTTTCAAATTGCAACGTTTATTGTTAACTCTTCCTGCGTGTTATTAAAACATCCGGCGAAGCTTGAATGTGTTCCAGTCGCTGATCATTCAAATATCGATATTCGACAGCGTTAAATCTGATTGGTGTTTATTGGAGAGGAACTGAGCTGCCCGCAAGAACTGGTCGTTTGGAAACAACGAGGAAGTCGGGATTCTAGAACACGTTCAATCTGCTCTCTCTCTGTTCTTTTCTTCTGATCTCTCTTGATTTTTCCCTCTGTCGTAGTAGTAATACTAATGATAATGATAATGATAAAAGATTAATTACAAAAAAAGTGAGGCAAAGATCCTTGGACTTGAAAGTAAATGCTTGTGAGTGAGACAAAGAGCCTTTGTTAATACTTGAAAGTCATATTTTTCTATTTGCTGTCGGCGATTAAGATAAACAATAGAATTTATGCTTCGATTTTCCAAAGTTTCAATGGAACATTATTACTTCATATCGTAAGATTTCAATGTGTTTATGATGATATAAAATCCTCTTATTTCTTTGTTGTTCCTAACAATAATTCAATTGCATAATAGCCAGTAAACCTTGCGTTAATTCCTGACCACTGAGAATCCCTTGTTATTTCAAACTTGATTAGAAGTTCCCCACACTTGGTATGCAGCTAAATATTTGTAAAATCCGAGATAACCATATAATGAGGTTACGTACACTTCAGGGCAAACAACAAAAATGAGCCAATCTTGTTTTATCAAATCTTTTCAATTACTCTTTTATTCAAACAATTATAGGTGAAATATTCGACAATGTTATACAACAGTGCATGCGGTGACCTTTTTTAGTGATCACAGCCCAACAAAAGTCGAGTGAAGTAACTTATTCATTGATCACCCCTTTTTCCAACCTTTTAATTGATCACCGCATATATGGGTGGCGGTGCTTCATAATTTCCCTTGGAATGCTAGTTTTCATTATTTTTAGTCTAGTAATTTTCTTCAATCTTGATTTTAGTTGATTGATATCGCAACTTGCTCAGGCCGTTGCCGAAATAAAAGATTATGACTCGGTGAGACCCGAACTAATGTACCTTTTGTCTCGGGGAGGCTGACCGTATCAGCTGCTCTTACCGACTGGGCTACTATCGTTGGCAGGTGACCAAATCTAATCTGAGTAAGTCGCAATAAAAAGCAACTAATAATAAAGATGAAAGAAAGATCCTAGTTAAAGATTAATAACAAAATGTTCAAAGTTTTCCTGTTCGGGGCTACATAAGTTGACTTCAAAAACAATATTACGAAAACAATTCTAGACATACAAACATGTTTTATCTTGCCTTGACATAATTCATATTCTTCTGGGTTTCCCAGGCCATTCTTCATACTATTCATTAGAGCTTTGTGTTCCGAGTCTCTTTTGTTTATTGTACTTCTGTTCACCCATAAAAAGCCCCTTCAAAGGTTCAAACGAATATTACGTCAAACAGTTTATGATTATTTATTCTTGTTTTCTTTGGGATTTATTTTCCTACATTTGTTTATGATCTTTATGTCACCCGTTCCTCATTTATGCGGCAATAAACATTGGAAAAAAACGTCCACGCTATAAAAACATTGTTTCTTCGTATGATTAACACATTTACAGGGTTTTCATTCTGTATACCAAAGAGTATTAAATACGACACAGACTTTTTTTTTTGTGGCACAAGAAATCTTGATCCTGTCAATCTTTGCCACATATATCAGGTTGTACCCTTAACCCTAACATTACGATTCAGAGAGCAAGGTCCAATCAAAACAATGGCTTCCGAGGAGATCTGTTGTTCCAGTAAACTTCAAAGCAGAGGAGTCAGCTCAGAAGCTGATGGCAACTGTTCTTTTGGATTCCAAAAAAATTAATAGATTCCTTAATAGATTTACTCGAAGGACACGGGATAATTAGTCTTAGTTTTAAAAATATTGAAAACCGCATTGGCGAGAAGGCGGCCAGGTAAGTTGCGACGGCGAATCTTTTCTGTCACGACAATGCACCTGCTCATTCTTCGAGGGCAGTAAGGGCTGTCTTACGAGGATTCCGTTGGGAAACCTTATCCCATCCACCCTATACCCCTGATCCTCGTTTTGTTCCTCAACCTCGAAGAACATTTAAAATGAATACTATTCAAGTCCCTCGATGATGCCAAAACCGCCGATTCCATATGGTGTAAATCAAAGAGCGCACGATTCTTCGTGGGGTGGTTAGAGATATGCGAACATCCCCTTCAGAAGTGTATAGGCCTAGATGGAGGATATGTCGGGAAATAATAGTTCCAAATATTGCTGTTTTTGTTTAATAAAGGTTTCTATGGTTTTGTAGCAATACATTTTGACCCATGTATTTTCTCCAGACATATCACCTTCAGAATATCATTCGTTTCGCTATTAATTAAGATATTATTTCTCGAGGAATTCTTTGCATCAAAACCGGAATAGTCCTTTCTTTATGGAATGCATAATTTATCTAAAAGCTGGCGTAATGACATAGAAAACCTTGAAGAACTGATGACTGAATAGTGTTTTTAAGAATGGAAACATCTTCATCAACTGAATAAATATTTGTTGGTTTGCAAGACTGCAGTATGTGAAGTAGAAATGTTTTGTTTGATTCCCGTAATGCGTATTGGAGACCTTTTCGTTAATTCCTACCACACTAAATAAGTATAGCTATTAGAGCTTACCGTATTTTCCTTGTTAAATAAATGTAAATAAAAAGGTTAAAGGACAACAATACAAACTAACCGTTGCCCTGATTGACTAATCCTAACCCCTAACCCTAACCCTTGGTTATTATCTCGATAGGATAATAGCAGTCGAGTTGCTGCAATGTCCTTAATTATTTTTCTTTACATTTATTTAGCCAACAAAGATCCGGTGATCTGTAATAGCCATAATTATTTAGTATGTTAGAGACTAACGGAAAAGACCCGAGTATTCTACAAATCATGAATCGGAGACTGTTTGACATGACACCAATGAAGGTTGTCTTGTTGAACTATGGACTTTATATCTGAAGAATATTGGCGAACCAGGCTGAACAGAAAGCTTTGAGCAAAAAAGGCTGGTGAAAGCACCGGTGGGGAAAGCGTCGATGGGGGAAAGACCACTGAAGATGCGTTGAATAGAATAGAAAATTGAAATCGACATATGTTATGAATAGCGACCAATTGAAAAGGCAACATCAGATAAACAAGAAAGAGAGAAGAAAGTCGATTTTCATTTCACCACTTTTTAATGTCTCACTTAAACGCCATTAGTCGTTAAGTTTTGACAAGGAAATTACGGTGAAGGGGTTAGAAATGGGAGATAGCATTAGGCCAATTAATATTTCAACGGTGACCAAGATCGGCGATTTGCCTTAGCGAAAATAAAGAGAACGTCAGTGTAAAGCGATTTCAAAGACGTAATTTCCCCATTCACTGGGCACCCCTCCACACACACACTAGTGTAATTACGTATAGTGGAATTCAAAGGAGCACTTCAGTAAAAGGTCCACAATAGAGCACCAAATTATCCCATTAAAAACATAACTTTATATTCTCTTATATATTTCAAATAGACATAAAAACGTATAAAGTTCATACACCCACTGTTGAGATAACGGTATCAACGCTTCTAAGAAAGCCTTTATCAGGGGTACAAGCATGGTTTGGGGACATAAACGTCATTGGCAATAACCCATTTCTCACCCAAAACATCTCAAGATATCAAGAGGCTTTGTGCCTTCACAATTTCAGAATTTCGCATTTTCAGAAAATACATTTTCCCTTCTCATATAGTCAGACCAAATTCAGTCAGGTATTCCTTTAAGAAATATTAGGTTTATGCAAATGTTTCAAGCATTTTATGACAAAGCCCTGTATTCATTTAAGCTTATAGCATCTTTATTCTGTCATCAAAGTATTTTCCCTGGCGTTCTATGATCTTACGCCACCATTCAGCTAAATTGTGTATTCTATCATGTCAGGACGATTCCGCTTTTGATGTGATATTCCTCGGGGAATCTTTTCAATATCTTAAGAATATTTGGAGAATACAGTCACACAGCATTATATCTTTCATCAAAAGAATTCATCGGTTACTTGCATTCTTTCCCAAACATCTTAATCTCATATATATCTATGAGACCTAAATTCATATTGTTATATATGCGATCTTTTGTTCTTTTAGTCGACAAATATTATAATGTGGGAAAAGGACCCATTTACTGATTTGTGGTTTCTTAAACCAAAACACCCTGTGTCAGTTACAACTACTTTGATTTGGCTTTCAAAATCTAGCATTACAGACATCACTCAACTGTCTACATTATACACCCTGGCCCATGTTTGTGTCTGTGTCTGTGCAATGTCAATGATATATTTCCAAAAGATGATAAGAAGAAGAATCCCAAAGTAAGCTCTGATGATACTATACAAAAGTCGTGTGTGTATAAGGAACCTCCTTTCTACTGGTATGAAGATAGACATATATCCTTGTACTGAGATAGACAGGTAGATAGGAAGGAATAAACAGTTATTTTCTGAGGATATGTTAAGGTGAAAATGATTTCATTGAGTTTCCTATCGGCTATAAAGAAATCATTAACTTTCCGCTGATCAGAGAGAAAAATACAATTTAAAAAGAACCTTTATTGATACTCGATGCCATTTTGTTGTTAACTGATATTTAAAAATGCCAATCGTTCCTGCAGACACCCGTTGCATACAAAGGGATGTTATTACCTTTTTAGCACTTTGTTGATGGCGTCATGGTTCTTTTTTCCTCTCTGTCGTAAAACAACTGACTCTACTATTAAAACATAAAATTGTTTCACATACAACGGTATATACTGGGAAAGTCTTTTTTTTATTTCTTTACTGTTTAAGTACACAAAACAATCGAGTGAATTCAACGACTCAGTATTGACTTGATACAACATGGTTTCGTTCAATGGTAATTAGATAAAACGAACAATGGGTGTTTATGCAATTTCCCCAGAATAGATAGATAGGTAGGTAGATAGACGGTTTCTGTATGCCATGATATAACAGATAGGATTTATTTAAAAAATACGTAACAAATGTTATTCTATTTAATGATTGTATGTACATTAACACGGTATATTCTGGTTCAAGGAGAAGGATGGAAATGAAACAATAACCACCAACTGTAGTCACAACTACAAGATGTACCCTAAGGTATCAGAACAGTTTAAGAGAACTCATAGGGGTGTTACTCTTAGTTCAAAACTGACAAACATAGAAGGTTAAATTTGGGTTTTTGGAACGCTTAACGGTTTTTCCCATATAAATTAATGGTAAGTAATTCTTCGCCTTACGCCATTTCAGCACACAAAAGGTTTCATAGAAACCTATTACTTTCGGATAGCGG
>VCCN01000986.1:10669387-10681451 GCA_006491835.1 Architeuthis dux
TAGATAGATATATAGATAGATAGATAGATAGATGTGAACATACTGAGTTAGATAGTTATGAACAGACTGAGTTAGATAGATAGATAGATAGATAGATAGATAGTTATGAACAGACTGAGTTAGATAGATAGATAGATAGATAGATAGATAGACAATGAACCAACTGGGATATATAGATAGATAGATAGATACGTAAATAGATATTAAACAGGTCTGGTTACTCACACAATAGAAACCATCATGCCGTGTTGGGGTGTGATAAAAAAAATTGGAAAATGGGGTGATCCATCAATAACTTACTTCTCTTGCCTTTTTTGGGGGGTGGCAGTGATCAATAAAAAAAAAGTCTGAATTAAAAAAAAAACAACAAACGAACAAACTAAAGGATCAATTTAGCATACACCTACACTTTCTTTCTAGACATAGTAAGGTGTAAGTACATAGCCAACCGGACCATCTCAGAACAAACCTATTCTCACACTTTTGGTAACAGTTTTGTTTGACGGTTTCTCATAAATAAACAGATAGATTGGATTGATAGATAGATAGTGAGGTTAGATAGAGACATAGAGATGGATTAGATAGATAGATAGATAGATAGATAGATAGATATGAACAGATAGATAGATATGAACAGAGATAGAGAGATAGATAGAGAGATATGAACAGAGATAGATAGATATGAACAGAGATAAATAGATAGATAGATAGATAGATAGATAGATAGATAGATAGGACTTCTGTTGTTCTTTTGTCTTTACCTGCATCTTTTCTATTTATGTAGATAGAGTGCGATAGAGATTAAATAGACGCACTGAGGGAGATTAGATAGACAGAGACAGAATGAGACATATATATATATATATATATAGAGAGAGAGAGAGAGAGAGATAGATAGATAGATAGATAGATAGATACTCCGTCCCCGTGGCATGATTCACATCTATTTGTTAAGCTCATTACGAAGCTGATACGCAAAAGTGCATTCTCTTCGATCACAAAGTTTCTAGCTTTATTAAGAACAATATTACTTACTTTACTTACGTGTATCTTTTGTTCGGCTTCTTCAACTCAAACTAATTCACGTCCACCAGGCTGCACGCACAAATGCAACCGAGATCGGTGAATAACATGAGAAGCACATTAACGGCAGACAGAGAGAGCGGGGGGGGGAGAAAAATCATTTGTTCAACACTAAGCAACTTTCCTGTTGCCCATTTGGCTTAACTCTACGTAATTACACAGACACTTGAATATGGAAGATCAGTGTTGACCTCCAGCGACTATTAAAGGAGTAGCTCAGCCCTTTCGGTCCCCTGCCCCCCACACTCTTCAGTTGCCATTTCGGTACCCTTGCCCCGGCGTATCCCCTTGTTTCCCCACACCCTGTATGGCTCGATAGCCCCAGGATTAATCGAATCTTTCAAACAGCCGCGAGGCGCATTTGTTCACCTATTTTACGGCTTTTGTTTCAACCGAAACTTGCATAAAGGCCGGCAAAACAATTAACGAACGAGAATAGAACGAGGTTTTCCAAAAAGGGATGCGCCAATTAGGTTTCGGCTAAGGCAACGATGGAAGATACACATGCCTCCATTAATTCTCTCTTTCTTTCGTTAATTCTCCTCTTCTTCTTTCTTTCTTTCTTTCTTTTGTCTTTGTTTTTTGTTGTTGTTTTTGACTGATTTGTTTCTTTACTTACTGCAGCCTTCTTCCAATTTCTTGTTCGTCTTCGTTCTTTCATTATTTATTCAGCTTCTTTTCTTTTTTTCTTCTGTCTTACATACCGTATATGCCAGAACTATAAGACGAATGGTTTTTTTCAAGGGTATTTGGAGGACTATCAATCAGTGCAACACATCCAAGCTCAATAACTCTCCATATGGCATTCCCACTAGTCAGCCCACTAGTCATAATACCAGCTTATCGGACGCAGTGTAATATATGCATAGTTTTCTTTTTAAATTAAATGTCCGTCTTATATAACGTCAGCATTTCCCGACTTGGTCCCCCCTTTTTTTAAATCTACATCATATTTTAGACCATTTCTTCTTCGTTTTTTAAAACTTTTGTCAAACTCCAGTAAAATATTAATAACAATAACAATTACTCAACATGGAAAACGATAAAAGCAATGAATACACAAACTTTAGAGACTTTCAAAAAGTAACAGAAATAAGATTAAGGAAATACTAGTAAAATGTTAATAACAATAACAATTTCTCAATATGGAAAACGATAAATGTAATGAATACACAAACTGTAAAGACTGTCAATGCTAATATTTCTCTTGCGTTTTGCAAACCATACATTCAACGGTGTTTGTATAAGCGCAGGGACTACACGGACGCACTAAAGTAAGTCAGGCAGGTGAAAGCATTCTTCAGATACTGCCTTACCGTAGAACGCCACCGGATTATCTTGACTAGAGCCCATCACAGTATATTTGTTTTATATTTTTTTATATTTCACAGCTGGTTTGATTCTTTTTTCCTGTGGTATTTGTTTATGCCAAACACGGAGATATTAAAATGAAGATTTGAATTTAAGTTGTGATTTGCATTTTCAAATATGTTCTAACTTATGGCTCCATTGTAGCATAGAAAAGGACACGGCATTTGAGAGAAAGTTTATTCAAGACGACGAGAAAGATATCCCACGTGAGCTCAGACACACACTAGGTCATTGTTCCTTAAACTATTTGTCAGTGCCATTCACCCTCGAGTATTTATCACAAATGTCATTTATGCACGACTAAATCTCCTTATGTTTTATATCATTTTCGTCTTATTCTCCCTTGTGTAAAATTGTATACATAATTCATTTTCGTATTCTGAGCAAAGAAATATATGTTTACTCATTTTTAAGTGCTTTTTTTGATTTTAGGTTTTCCAACCTCCTCCTGTGTGAACAAAACTAGAAGTGACAAAAAATTGACACAGAAAAAATATTCTTCTAGTTTACATAAAGTTAGTAAGAAAAACAGTCTTAGAACTTCGAATTAGATTCTTTGAAATAACGTTTTCTTATTGCGTACTTTTACCACAGAACATTACAAATTATACTCCTACACTTACCCGTATATTTTTTACCATCAACGACTAGAATGTTCCTGAAGTTCCTTGACAAGCTCCTCAAACCGAGGTTCAATTACCGACTTCAAAGAAAACCGAATTACAGAATAAAAATACTGAAGTGAATTGTGTCTTTTAGATTTCAATGCTAGCAAGGTCGAAAATCTTTTTTCCAGAGTTGTTGATGTCATTAAACCATTAACTACGGAAGATGGGGAAGAGTAATAGTTGTCCATTGCAAGATAAAAGCTCTTGTCTATTGCAAGATAAAAGCCCTGACTTACAGATAGAACTGAGTTACCATCAATCAGAATAAAACGGACATTTCATTAAGTTAGCAATCTGCAATGACGAAAATTCTCGCCATTCAAAGGTCTTATTATAATTCAATGTGTGTTTTTCAGCTTCTACTTAGTTACATTAATTTGCAGAGAAATACCGTAACCGTACTACATCAACGCCCGCACTAATCATAACCGCACTATTCAAGGTATTCCTGTATTTGTTAAACTTATTATTTTCTTTTTACAATTGAAAAACGTAACCTTTTTGTGTAGATGAAAACAAAATAGTGCAAGTTAAGTCTCATACAAAGAGCCAGAAATCAACGTAAAAGTTCGCGGTACGGGTCCAAAGATTTTTTTTTCTCACGTTTCTCTAGAAAATACAAACGAAAGCTGTTCGGCCATTCCCTGCGATCATACACGCCAACGAATAAACAGTGTACAGGGTAGAATGGGGGAAAGAGAAACAGTTGCAGACTCACAATAAGAAAAGAACATTTGAAAATAGATGTATTGAGGAATTAGAGGCACCCGGGGGGAAATGAACAATTGATGGTAGAAATGGAGAGAGTGGGCGAATCGCATATGTCTCTACAGTTTCTAAGATCTCCCAAAGAATGAATAGGAAATCCAAATGAAAAAAAATCTAAGTCAGCTCTTATTTTCCATTCACCTTATTCCAATTCACGATCAGAAATGCTTACAATAGCACGATGGTGAGCAAGCTTGTGTTACAGAGCGACTCACTAGTGCAGTGGGTTCGATCCTAACTGAATACTCCGCTATTGTAGCCTTGTGCCAAACTATGTTAAATAGCTTCGCTGCAGATTAGCCATGGGTAGGCTCTTCTATAAAAGAAAAAGAGTAATGAGTTCGATCCTCACTGACTGTTGTAGATTTCTCTATTTTCCTTCCCACGGCGGCAGATTTGGTCGGGTTTAGGGTGGGGTCTCGCACGCGAACGTGCAGGCAGGGTGTCACGCGGACCTTGGGGCAGTGGACGAATCCTGTGCTAGCTCTCGTGACGAATCCTGAGTATGCTGACCAAGGATCACGGGACGGGGGGACAGCCCCGGGCAGGTGTTGATCGACTTCTCGGACAGAAGGCTTTAGAATCCCGTGCCTCACTGACTATTGTAGACTCGTGGCGAATTATGTTCAACTTAGTAAAAAGCTAGGCAACTCGCTGCGAATTAATGATTAGTAAATTACTATCAAAAACCATTACTAATGTACTGAGTTTGTTCCTCACTGGGTACCCCACTATTGTCGTGTAAGACTAGATTAAGCTGAGTTTAGTAAATAGCTGAGAGGCTGGCCATGGAGTAGTTGTTAGTAAGCTCGTCTACAAGACTATCACTTCCGTAATGCGTTCGATACTTACTGGTTATTTTACTATTGTTGTGTGCTCCCGATTAGGCTAGGCTTAGTAAATGGTTATATTCGCAAGTATTATTATTGCATATGAGTGGTTTACAAGGAAAATATCAGTTTTTGATAATTATTGCTTTTGCGATAGTAGCAGAGTTTAACAGCTTCCATAAGAAGGGATAAAACCTCAAAACTGTTCTTCATACGTCTTGCTTTCTACCACTGAACAAAACTCGTAAGTGACGACGTGTTTATGAATGGTGCTTTTTGAGAGCGTGTTAGAGTTGGTAATTATCTCCAAACTGGTAATTGCTTTTCGACTAATCGTGTGCTTAATGTGTTGCAATAGACTGCAGAGTCGACGGCCATTAAATTTTCCGGAGTTAGCCGGAAACATTTATCTCGGCATCCGGAGGAAACACTTCGTACGAGGAGGTGTGGGACGTGTTCAGGTGTGAGAGGCCATTGAAAGGTGGTAGCGACGACGTGTTCCTCGTTAACTAATTTTCGATCAGTAAAACTTGCCAATTCCTTTCTCTAAACCAGCAAGTAAATATCTTTTGAAAGATGACGACGAAAGATGTTCGAGAGAAATATTCACTCTAATGACAATTATAACGAGCATTCCAAGGGAAATTATGAATCACCATCACCACCCAAATGTTAAGTTTCTACTATGAACTGTTAGGGCTGGGCAAAGTCTTGATACAAATATAGATACATATATATGTCAGAACACATGAATAACCTCGTAAATTAAGTTACCTTTATGAAAATGTTACCAGTAAGGTTTGAACCAGAAATTCATGATTGTTTTAAAAAGATGAGCGTGAATGCGGCTGACAAAAACTAAGGGATCAATTTAGTATAAACTTACATTGCAAATTGAACCCCCATTAAAAACATATTTAGGGGGGAATTTTCAAAAAAACAAAAATGCCCTACTCATTAAGGGGAATGTACGTGCAAAATGTTAAGTTTCTACTATGAACGGTTAGGGCTGGGCAAAGTCTGGATACAAATATAGATACATAGATACATATATATGTCAGAACACATGAATAACCTAAACCCATCACCAGTCTTTGAACCTGTCTGTTTGGGGTAGCGGTGATTAATAAAGAAATCGGTCAAAAGAAACCAGAATTGTTTGTCCACTTTCAGATATTGATTCAAGTTGACATTCAGGAAGATACTTTTTACGGTAAATTTTCTTAAGTAGTTTGAGAGTGATGGCGGAAATCCGTGGTCTTTCTTTGTTAGTCCTTACCATACTGAATAATTATAGCTATTTCAGCTCACCGTATTTTGGCTCGCTAAATAAATTTAATTTTCTTTTACCAGTTTCTAAAGTAGGAGGTTTTTACGTGTAGGGTCTTCCGTTGCAGAAATCGCCAATGGTTGAGATCACCGAAACTGTTCCGTTCTCTTGTTTCGAAGGACGGCCTTTTTTTAAATTAAGGATATTTCAGCAACTGGGCTGTCATTATCGAGATAGTAACCTGGGGTTAGGGTTGGTCAGTCAGGGCAAAGGTTAGTTTGTGTTGGGGGCTTTTAACTTTTTTATTTCCATTTATTTAGCAAAAAAATACGTTGAACGTAGCTATAATTATTAAGTATTGTAGAGACTAACGAAAAAGAACCGAAATCCTATATTTCAGTGTCTGCTTTTGTCTGTTTCTTAATGGAATGTACGATAATTTGAGTTGTTTTTCATAAATCTCACTACAAAGGAATGACTTAAAAGCATCGACGGATTTAATTTTAATGTTTAATTTGTAAGTATCTTGGCTGTATCGTGTGCGTAATACTAAGTATGCTTCAGCCCAAAATCTGTAACAAAACGGAAGGCGCGGGCTGGTGTAACGGTTACAAGCATGGAAAACAGGTATTGGCGAACTGGGTTCACTTCGCACTAATGTCATTAGGAAAGACGTGATTCCATTTCTTCTCGTGCTCTATCCCATCGCCAGATATCTTGACGAAATGTATCGTTACTGGCATGTTACGATGGTTGACGGAGAAGGGAATAAGTGAGTACTCGACTCGGAGAAAACCACTCTTCCATACCTACCTTATCTGCATAGCATATAGTAGAAAGATTCGACCGTAACAAGAGCTAACAATAATAATGATAATTGCTAAATAGACGTGATTTAGATTTTCAAGAGATACATATACCTAGTGTAGCCATCAACTCCTGCAAAAAAACAAGTGAAGAATACAGGTTTCCCCGCTATCCGAAAGTAGAGCGTTCCTATAAAACCTTTCGTAAGCCGAAATGGCGTAAAGCAACGAAGCAATTACCATTAATTTATATGGTGAAAATCTTTAGCGTTCCCGGACAAATAAATAACCTCCTAGTTTTACGCTGAGAGTAACACCCGTATGAGATATCTTGGGCTTTTCTGATACGTTAGGACACATCTTGCAAACGGATACACAAAACAAATGTAGATAAAGCACAGATGCTCACAGACACAGTTCAAAGCAAAGGCGGCTTGAAGTCTTTCATAAAAGCGTAGTGGCGTAAAGTGAACGTTCGTAAATTGGGTTAGAGATCTGTACTACGTTCTTCAGCTTACAGCTAATAAGTGAGTACATAGTTATGTATTTAATGTGTTCGTTATCACTCGTCAGATACGCAATCACCATCCCAATTTTCATGCTCTTAAGTGTTTCTCAGCGGGATTTTTTAATTCATCATGAAATATTTGGCATGTGAACACCAGAAAACTGAAATGAAATAATAATTGTTTCAACCCATGACAACCCATACAGATTACACACCCACGTAATTCTGCGAGGAAAAAAGACTCGCCCTGTTTGGCCATACGCACTTATAAATGTCCTGTTTACGCGTCTTGTCATGTAGCAATGGTTAGAAAACAGGCCTTGTAAACCATTAACGCCATAGTAAATTCAAACCTTACTGGTTGCCTCATATTTTCGGCCTTGTGCCTGACTACACTAAGCCTAGTAAATAACTATAAATGCCCGGTTAGTGCATCTCTCAATCAGCAATGGTTACCAAACCGGCCTTGCAAACCATTAATACATTAAAATCGATTTTTACTGGATGCCTCATATTTGCAGCCTTGTGCCTGACTATGCTGGGCCTAGTAATTAACTATAACTGCCCGGTTAGAAACTTGTTTCGGTTACGACTAAACCTAGAAACGGTAGGTAGTCATCTAGTTAGTCTCCAAAACTATTAATATTGCCGTGAGTTCGATCCTCGTTAAGTGCACCACACATGTGGCATTGTGTCGTACTAAGCTAAGATTAGTAAATGCCAGTCCTATTACGATGGATGAAGCAGTTGTGCATTTCCTACTGGCACCATTGGTCAGTGTTCGAGTCCTGGTCAAAGCTACAATTTCGGACGCTGACTCTCATAATAGACATAACCTCTCCACTTGGAAGATTTGAACAACAAAGTCTTGTTAACAGTGATAGGAATATTGTTTCGCTAATTTTCCAAGGAATGGCCTACAAATTCAACATTCGATATCCTGGGCTCAAACACTGATCTCAGATCAAAAATAAGTTCGCTTTATGTCACTTCACTTTCACGAAAGACCTGAAGCTGCTTTAACATTGAATTGTATCTTGTATCTGAACATCTGTGCTTTATCTCGATCTGTTATGCATCTGTCAGCAAGATGTGTCCTAAGGTATTTGGACAGCCTAAGAGAGTTCGGAGGGATTTGCGCTTGGGATGAAACTAACCTCTGTGGTCAAGGAACGCTCAAAAACATGTAAAATAATGGTAATTGCTACTTCGCTTTACGCCATTTCGTCTTACAAAAGGTTTCTTAGCAATGCTCTACTTTCGAATAGCAAGGAAAAATTGTATATGTAAAAAGAATTATAGACTGTTAGCCAAACTCTTTCTGGTAGTTTGTGGACTTTTTCTTATTTCATTGATCAAAATCAAAAATAACTTGCGTTGGAAAATCAATGTTTATATAAACGAAAACATTGAATCCAACAAGTCTAGTATAGTGCAGTTTGTTTGCCAATTCAAGATAAAAGATGCTTATAGAGGTGTATTTGATTTAGCTTTGTCTGGGATAAGGCCACAAGAACGAGGCATCTCGTGAGGATCGAACTCACTACACTAACCAATGATCTAGCAAGACTAGTTTTCTAACCATTGCTCTACGGCCGGAACTCATCAACGCTGGCTTTATATATTTAGCTTTGCCTAGTCTGGCTCAGGGCTAAACAAACATGTCTTGTGGGAGATTTCTCAGAAACAGATGAGACATAAGGTTAACATAGACAAATGTATTGAGGGGTGGATAATCTCTTGTGGTCAGGTTGCCTCAACACAGAGGAGTGGTTAGAAAGCTAATCCCACAGAGCATTTCTACCGTAGTCAGTTTACTTATCACTGGATGCTCAGCATATGTGACCTTATGCCAGACTTACGTCATCTTAGTAAATACCGTGGTCAGGGCACCTCTCCGCGAAGAAGTGATTAGCAAGCTAATCTTGCAGACAATTATTACTGTAGTGAGTTCCATACTCGCTGCGTGACCCTCACCTTTGGCCTTATGCCAGACTTATTTAAATTAAGTGGTCAGGACGTTTCATTGTGGAGCAGTGGTTAGTCAGCTTTTCTTGACCATTACCACTCTTGTGAGTTCGATCTTCGCTTGGAGCTCCACGTCTATGTCCTTGTGCCATAGTGAACTAAAATAAGTAAATACTTTATCCAGACCACATAGCCGTTGAGCAGAGGTTAGAAGGCCGGTCTTACAAGCAGTTACTACGGTAATGAGTTCGATCGTCAGTGGGTGTCCCATACTTGTAGCCTCGTGCCAGAAACACCCTAATAAATGCCTAATCTCTCGTGGGCATCACATTTTTCAATGCGGCATTGACTATAATATTTGAATTCATGATAATGTGTCTAAACTGACCCTATTTCTGGAATGTAATCTTCGACTTTCTGACCCCACCATTTATCTTTGATCTATGCTTGCAAGTTGCTCAATCGATATATTCTCTGTGCGCTGCTTATTTAGCGTGAAAGAGTAGCATGCCACTCGCAAACCGCTGATCAGTTTTGGCCGATCTTCGGCTTGAAACCAAATCGAATATTTTTCCATGGTCATTAACGGAATGTAAATGGCTTTGGTAGGAAAGGAACACCAAGCTCCCATCTATCAATGTTAGCGAGCTTAGTGGTGTGGATATATTCCGAGCATTTTCTCTATTTCAACCGACGAAAATAAAAATGATTTCTTCCGAAGCGCATTGGGCAATCGATGAAGAAGTCTGTCTACAATCAGTCAGTAATCTTCGGAACCAGACGAACCGTTAAAGAATGGAGGGAGAAGAAAAAAAATGAAGCACTTCCCAAAATAGCCGAGATGCCAAGATTGTGGTCCAATTTATCCTTCTGTCAAAGCTCCAAAACTTCAGAAAAGTTTTACTTGCGCACGAAAAGTAATCGAATATTATATTGGAAACATTCTCCTATTTCTGCCTGCCATTCATTTTTGTTGCTGTTTTTGGGGGGTTCTTTTGTTTTTGTGAGGGTTTTTTTTTTAATAATTTTCTTTTGTGCCTTTTGTTATTGCTTCTTTCATTTTGGAGCTCTTTTCCGTTTTTCTGGGGTTTTTTTTTTGGTTCTTATTGTTTTTCTACAACTTTATATTTCATCTTTTTGCTTGGTTTCTTTGTTTTTTGTTTGTTTGTTTTCATTTGTTTGTTTATTTGTTATTTACGAAGTACTAATTGTGTTAGAACGCTAGAACGCAGTGTGTGTATACATTTATGGGGCGCAAGCAGACATTTTGCTCGCGCAAGAATAACAATGATTACTGAACTTGAGTATAAGAGTTTAATTGGGGACTTATTCCGACGCTTAATTAATTAGTACCACTTTTCGTTAATGAGTCCAAAAAGTTACAATAAAAAAAAGAACACAGACAGACAGAGACAGAGAGGCAGAGAGAGAAAAAGGTTCTTGTTTTGAGATAAGACGGAGAAAAAAGAAATAGGGGGAAAATGATGAAGCTAAAAAAAAGGACCAAAGAAAAGCCATAGATGTCAATAAAGTGAAGTAAGAGAAACCAATAACACAGGTTCTCTCTGCTATTCGAAAGTAGAACATTCCTATAAAAAAAACGTTCGTAAGCCAAAATGGCGTAAAGCGAACAAGCAGTTATGATCAGTTTATGCGGAAACATATTTGAGTGTTCCCAGAACCCCCAAAATGGTGATGCTTGTATATTAGGCTGAGTCGTTGGTGGTTGGGGTGGTGAAAGGTACAGGGGACTGGGGTTTAGGAAAGAGAAAAGGAGAGGGTGCGCACTGCCCCTATAACGGCTCGCTGCAAAACGGTTCACTGAACGCTAATTTCGCTGTTCGCCTTTTTTCGTAAAAGCGAAAATTTTGCGTAAAGCAAACTATCGAAAAAAGGGGGTACCTGTATATGGGGAACACACAAAAAATGAAATGAAAAAAATACTGAAAAAAATAGCAGCAGAGATGAAAGGGCAGAGAAAAGAACAAGGAATTACAAAAAAAAACTAACACAAAAAAACGAATCACAATAAACAAAAAGAAAGGAAAACAAAAATCGAAGATATATCAACAAGATCAAACTTTTAGTTATTGGATCGAAAAAAAATAGACGGGAAATAATGAAAGAATGAAAGAAAGAAAAACAAACGAATCTAGAAAACACTCAGAGAGTGCATACCTCTGCCAATGCAATTGTCACTAAACACAATGAAAATCAATTCATATATAGTTACGATGCAGGGGAGGTAATTGAAAAAATACTTGGATCCACCCGAACATTTAATCAATTCTTCTTAGCCCGTGGCCCACCCTTCCACAAAATTTCATTGAATTTCTTGGGGTCCTTTTGGAGATATTGTGGATAGAAAAGACACGAGTTAATACACCACCATAAGCAGCAGCCGTTACAAGTCCACTGCTGGACAAAGGCCTTTCCCATCCCCTTCTATGACGGCCTATCTTGTGCTAACCACTGCCAAGTCTTACCGGCAAACATTTCTATCTCGTCCCTCCATCTTGTGTCTGGTCTTTGCCCATGGGCACCAATCGGTTAGTCTTTTTCCCAATCTATTGTCATCTCTTCTTGCTAGGTGACCAGCCCATCTCCATTTTTGCTGCTTAATTAGTTTATAATATCCTTCACTTTAGTCCTCTCCCTGATCCATATTGATCTTTTTCTATCTTTTAGAGTTATCCCTAGCATTGCTCTTTCCCTGACTCTCTGTGCTATTCTGAGATGGTTAATACACTATCATCATCATCAGCAGTCCACTGCTGGACAAAGGCCTTTCC
>VCCN01000986.1:10798037-10808281 GCA_006491835.1 Architeuthis dux
ATCATCGTTATTAACAATGCCGAAACGCCGCTGTGGAAGTAATTCTTTCATTCTGGTTTGAAAGATTTGTTATTCTGGACGAGAAGAATTCCGATAATGCTGAATTGATTTGTTTCCTAATTCTAAAGATTTTGATGCTAAGGAAGTTTTCAGTAATTTAATTAAATTGAAATCTCAATATGCTAAACTGGTTATGTTATGAGGATGCGGTAAAATAATCCCAGTGTAAATATTTGTTCTTCTCCTGGGTGTATTTTACTAGTTGTGGGCTTGCATTGTGATTCTGAAGAATAACACACATTCTGTTGGCCAAATCAGGTTATTAGATGCGCTACGCTTCTCTAGCAGCGATAGTTGTCTCTGCCTGACTGACTATCTCACAATTCGACATATCAACATATTGAACGTAACTTTTTAATGACGAAATCAAAGAATATTTGTTTGTTCTTTTTAAAATCAATTCTTGAAATCAAACTTTGACGTAAGGTTGCGTTCGATTTTTAAGAACAAGCTAAGACATTTTTTTAACATATCTCATATCGCGGTGTTTTTTAACATATCTCATACCGGTGTTTTTTTTAACATATCTCATATCGCGGTGTTTTTTAACATATCTCATACCGGTGTTTTTTTTTAACATATCTAATATCGCGGTGTTTTTAAACATATCTCATATCGCGGTGTTTATTTTTTTAACATTTAACTGAACTCGTGTTTAAATAGCGCATCTATGGTCTGATATTCAGGCTTGTTTTTTAACGTAAACTATCACTCCACATTCGTTCTTGACAGTAAAGTTTGCGTCTGTGATTGTCTTACCTTATTCTAAGGGCTTCTAATAGACGAAGCCTATCATATTCCACCAACTACCTCCTTTCGTGGCGTGTGAGCAGCATTTGCTGTAGAGAAATTGTCCACACATTCGTTAGTATTATAAGCTCTTGATAGTGAGTTTCTTCATCACTAAATATTACAATGAATTTGGTATATTGGTAAATCCGGCTTTGTCTAACAAATATCTGTTTTTGACAAGTCAAAATACATTTCAACGCCCACTGAGAATCTGAAAAAAACACGACGATAGTACTGACAGCGGAAAAATAGAAATGAAACTTACAATCGGAAAGTAACTCAATTTGGAAAATATATGTATTTTGCTTTAAGCAGAGGGAATTGAATATCAACAAAAGATGTATCAATTCGCAATAAAAGAATCGATATTTAGATATTCTAACTCTATGTATATCGTAAACAGCAAATATGAGTACACCGCGTTTGTTAAAATATGGTTTGCGCCGCGTCGATTCCATGACTAATAAAGGTCAAACGGTCGAATGGTCGGCTCCTGTAGAATACGAGAAGCAACGAGAAAGAAGGTGGATGTAATTTTAAAAGGCTTTTATACAGATGTGTGTTTTGAATTAAATAGTTTATAATTCGGGTTATGGGAAGGATTATTTATTGATTATAGCAATGTTTACTGGCATAAATGATATCTTTGTTTGCGCTTCTAGTTGCTTCCGTTTGGTCCTCGTGACGAGAAGCTAACCAAATGGAATGTAATTAAATAATATTAAATAATTCGGGTCTGCGGTTGGAGTTAGGTGTACGGATATTCATTGATTAGAGCAATTTCTACTGGTAATGAACGGTATCCTTCTTTCGCCTTTAGTTGATTCCCGTTGCTTCTCGTACTTTAACACGACCCTTGGATAGTTGTTTTACTAACCTACGACTACTATCACTGCTGACGATATCCTCCTACCACTTTCACTGTCACACATCTTAATGTGTCTAAAACGGTAGAACTAGAGAAACACGCATTTCTACAAGTTTTACGTGATTACCAACGAGATTTGCAAGTTGGTCATTTAATCCTTATCGAGACGAACTCGACAATTCAGTGTAACAGCTCGGTGTACTACTCAAAAGTCTTGGCATCCCAAACAGATGCAACATATTCAGAAAACATCCAAAAGTAGAAGGAATTAACTTCTACCACCAAAAGAATTGTGTTATACTTTCAACCCTCAAAACATTACAGCTGACGACGTGGATATAACATCTGGCTACATATTTAATAGTCGGACATATAACTATAGTGCAATGGTACCGACTGAACCATAGTAGACCAGGATTCGCCTGCAAAACAACTGGTGACAAGACAGGCCTGGCTATTCCAGAGTCAAACTCTGCTCCTACTACTTCCTTGTAGTACTTTTTACTACTTTTTTACTTTTACTACTACTATAGATTCCGGAGGTATGTAAGACTTGTCAGTTTAGCGCATGTGGTGACACACCAGGCTAGCAATCACTAGAGTTCAAATCATAGTAGGGGAATGGGGATTTTACATATCGGTTTACTCCCCTATTTTTGGAAAGTCAACTCTGGAATTTGACAAAAAGTATAACACACTTCATTTCGCTGTATCAGATATCCAAAACGCTAAAGATGACTAATAAGGCAGCAATGCAATAGGTATGTATATATCTTGATATATGTATGATTGACACCTCGCCATGATGAAATAGTTAACAAGTAAGTTTACTAAGCTAAGCTTTCTAAATACCAATTCTGCACTATGATTGAACCTAAGGCCCAATAGATGTACGTGTATAGTAAATATCTATAAAATTAGGCCTTGGTGTGAAACAATGTTGAGCAAGGTTTGTCTCGAAGACTATTACTACTGTTCTGAGTTTGATCCTCACTGTGTGCCCTGCGCTTTTGGCTTTGTGCAATACGAAAGTAACCTAAGTAAATAGAGGCGCCTTGTTGAGGATCAATGCTTAGCAGGTTAGTGTCGTAGACCATTACCACGGTAGAGAGTTCGATCCTCACTGGGTGCCTTACACTTGTAACTGTCTGTCGTATTAAGCTAAGTTTAGTAAATAGCTAATACAGGTATCCCCCACTTTTCGAAACTTTGCTTCACGACATTTTTCGCTGTTACGAAAAAAAAACCAAAAGCGAAAATGGCGTTCAGCGTTTGTGTTGCAGTAAGCCGTTATAGAAGCAGCGAGCACCACCTTCCGCTCTTTCTTACACCCCATTTTCTTGAACCTCCTACTGTTATGATATACAACCACGGGATGGTCATTTCCAGATCAACACCTGTGCGGAAGTGGAAGTGATCCGATCACCTTAGCATATGCGTAGGTGTCCAAAGAACAGGATGTGGAAACCGGAAACGACACAAGCGTGGGGGTTCAAACCTGTAAATAGACAGAAAAACAGCTAGAGGGGCAGATTGCCTAAGCCAGGCTGGAAGGCACGAGACCGGTGTCCATGTTGGTAACGGTCTCTCGGGTACACCTTATCTTTCTCCCACTCTTCACTCTCCGGTCGACAAAATGTAACTTAAGAAATAAAAAATATGTTCACATATTTTTACAAACAAGTTTTCCGAGTCATCCTTTTTGATTGTCCAAGTTCACAATTTTCCTCCCGAGGACGAAAGGCACTATACAACACTACCACCACACCGAAAGGTTTTCATAGGAAAGCTCCGCTTTCGGATAGCGGGGAAACCTGTATGCTAAGTTTAGTTAGTATGGCTCAAGATTAAACGAGTGTAAGAATATTGGGTTACGCCAAGAAGATTGAGTTATGCCGTGAAGATTGGGTTACGCCAATCTTCCAAATGGTGAGGGCCTGCTTAGAGATTAAACATTCGAAATCCTAGTTTTTATTTGGTCCCGAATACCGATTTCTGGTACCAGTGGGAAATATGCAATTATTTCATCCACTAAGCAGGCTGCCACCTCATAAGTATGATTACTCATGAGAACATTAAGTGTCTATGTTCACAGCCAGGCTAATACGAAATGAGCCTTGCTACTGCAGTGCCAAACCCCACCTTTACTTCTATTCCGACTGAAGATGATTACGGCAACTTTTGTATTGTATATATAATAAATAAATTCATTGATATATAAGATTTGTCAGTTTAGCTCATCTGGTAAGAGAGCCGCCTACCAATCACTTGATCGTGATTTCAAATCATGATTTCTACTGATAATGAATGATATCCTTCTTTCAACGGGAATCAGCTAAAGGCGAAAGAAGGATATCATTCATTACCAGTAGAAATTGCTCTTATCAATGAATATCCCTACACCTAACCCCAGCCCCCAGCCCTGAAGACCTTTCCCATCTCTTTCCATGACGGTCTTGATTGTGCAAACCTCTGCCATGTCTTACCGGCAAACTTTTCTATCTCATCCCTCCATCTCGTATCTGGTCTTTTCCTGCTGCGTTTACTGTCCTATGGGCACCAATCGCTTATTCTTTTGCTTCATCTATTATCGTCTCTTCTTGCTAGGTGACCAGCACACCACCATTTTAGTTGCTTAATTATTTGTATAATATCTTTCTATCTAGTCCTCCCTCTGATCCATGTTGAGGGAAATGTAAATGTTATATATCGGTTTGGTTTAACGTGACGTGACGTGACAAGCACTGAAGAGTTTACTCCCCTGAATTAGGTGAGGATTGTTCTTCATGTTCAATGTCCATGTTCAACTCCAACTTGGGCTAGAGTTTCAAATTTCAAATGCATCTAGAGTGACCACGGTGTTTATTAACAAGAAAAGAAGGGGGCACCTCGTTAGGATCCAACTCATTACACTAGCGAACGGTCTAGTAACACAAGCTTGATAACTATCGCACTAAGCCATGTGCCTTGAATGTATTAACTAAGCTCCGCTTAGTTTGACACAAGGCCACAAGCTTAAAGTTCCAAGTCAGGGTCGAACTCACCACCGCTTGCTTCACAAGGGGGTGCATCTATTTACTAAGCTTAGCTTAGTACGGTACAACGACCTGAATTTGGGAACCCAGTGATGATCGAACTCATTACAATGGTAACGGTCTGCTAGACAAACTTGCTAACCCTTGCTCCACGAAGAGGCGCTCAGCATCTAAAGCAGGGGTTCTCAACCTTTTTGGCGTCACCGCCCACTATCACATGGAAAATATTTCCACCGCCCACCTGTATAGTAAATGAACAGCTTTCGCGTTATAAAATTATTGTAATGTAAAGCAGTAACATACATATGTACCAGATACCTACCTACCTACAGAGAGTGTAGTATAAACGTGTGCACACAACACAAACATTTACACATTTCTCTACGCACCTACATAATGTGCGTTATCACAGTGCTGCTTGGTGAATTAATAATAGAAAATGTTGCTTTTGACTCATTTGTTTATTGTCAAAACTTTAATACTCAAAATCCTATATCGCCCACAACAATTTCAAAACGCCCACCATTTTCTGTGCCGTTGCCCCCAGTTGAAATCGCCAACCAGTGGGCGATATCGCCCAGGTTGAGAAACCCTGATCTGAAGTAATTCGGATCACAGAGTGAAGTACAAATCATCTACTGCTTACCTTTACTTCATAATACAGGTATCCTCCGCTTTGGGGAATTTCGCTTTTCGCCAATTTGTAGCTTTTATGAAAAAAGGCGAAAAGCGAAATTAGCGTCCAGTGTTTGTTTTGCAGTGGGCCGTTATAGAGCCAGTGTGCAGCCTCTTCCTCTCTCTCCAACTCCCAAGTCTCACTATAGCACCCCACCCCAACGACGTACGAAATGTTTCTATAGGAACGCTCTACTTTCGAATAGCGGTGTAAGCCTGTAGTCCAATTTTCTAATATGAATAAAGTGTGCGAAACAAATTCAACGCCTGATCAATTTCCCTTAAAGGCAAATGTAGTTGAGCTTTTAATCGAATATGAGAAGATAATCTACTTTCCTGCTGAGATTATTTCAAGGTTGTCTGTCTGCTCAAAAATAATTCCGGATTAGAGGATGCATGACCAATTAGCTTCTTCCAAAAATCTCACGCAAAGAATCAAGGAATCGTTTTTTTCCATTCATGAATAAATCGGCTGTAATTTGTGCAAAATAGTAGAGATATGTTTTAACCCTTTTGAGACTCCTGTGACATATATCTTGATATTTCTATGACTTATGATTCTCCATGTTGGAGCGTTTTAACGGTATTGTGCAAACAAAGACGTTTTTTACCGTGTTTCGCTAACAAACATACAGAATTCGGATCATCGTAATATAGATTATCAATGATATTATCATTATTATATTACCAAATCCAACAGAGTAATGATACAAGTGTTGGTGGTGACGATGTTGTAGATGAAAGCGGATATAATTATTGGAACGTAATGGCCTCTAATGGCTAAACAGATTATTACCATCACTCTAAATGTTCTTTTCTTCGCTGTCATCATGGCAGTGAGACGTTGGAACTAAGGATGATTATGCAGACGATAAGAGGAAACGGAACAATGGAGATATATAACATTTGGACATGAGGAAAATATAATTGTCACAATAAACGTGATAATCATAATGTTCAATGGGATAAGAACAATGACGTTGCTAATGAGTTTGGAAAGCAAACGAAAACAAAAACATGTCTGGTTAGTCACTCAATAGAAACCGTCACTTGACCAACGTCTTTTGGCAGTATGTCGTGTTGGGGATGATCAATTAAAACATTGGGGAAAATGGTGATCAATGAATATGTTACTTCTCTCGCCTTTTGTTGGTCAGTAATCAATAAAAAGAAAATGTCCTACTTTTCAGAGAACAAGCGTGAATGTTGCCGGACACAAGCTAAAGCACCAATTTAGAAAAGGGGTGATTAATGAATAAGTTACTGCTCTTGCATATTGTTGGGCAGTGATCACTAAAAAAAGTCTGAATTTTCAGAGAAAAAAAGTGTGAATGCTGCCGAACACAAACTAAGGGATCAGTTTAGCATGAACTTACATTGCAAATTGACCCCCCCCGCACTAAGCCCTATTTTGGGGGAGAATAAAAAACGTTTTCACTAAACATAACAAGGAGCAAATGGTACGAATTTCAGCCCTCTAGCTCCATTGATGATGCCTGTACGCGTGATACATACATAGCCAGCCAGCCAGGCATACAGCCAGGCTTACAGCTAGCCACTGTTAACAGTTTTGGTTGACGGCAAAGCATCGATGTGAAAAATAATGGCAACGTTGCTGCTCCTGATGAAGAAGAAGAAGAAGAAGAAGAAGAAGAAGAAGAAGAAGAAGAAGAAGAAGAAGAAGAAAGCTCATGCTAAATTTATCCCTTAGTTTGTGTCCAGCAGCATTCACACTTTTCTTCTGAAAGACTTTTCTTTAGTGATCACTGCCCAACAAAAGGCATTAATCACCATGCTGGTGAATGATGATGATGACGACGATGATGATGATGATGATGATGTACAAAAAAGTCAAAATAAAACGGGCGAAAATGTCATAATACTGCTCAACAAAAAAATCCATCCTTGTAGTTGAACAAACAGATGACTCATATGAAGGCTGCAGAATTACAAATGAACAGTCCTTGTCAACAAAGACGTCTATATTTACTGTGATGCGTTGTTAGCAATAAGACTAAAAAAATAAATCGTCATAAATAGTACAAAAAAAGAAAAAACGAATGAAACCAATAATGATCATAGCAGAATTGAATGTTTCTAGCGGGTTTACTTGGGATTTATTATTTATTTCCTTTTCTTTTTCTTTTCTTTTGTATTTACAAACATATTAATTCAAATAACATCTTTGAGTGATATTAAAACAAGATCGATTTTTCCAATAACAGCAACAAAGGGTCTGACAATTCTTATGTACACGGTCTGCCCGAAAACTATCCAGCTATTTAATATTAACGGAAGAATAGCCTACCTAGGGTAATGTCGGGATCGCCATCGTCATTTCTCCATAATCTCGTCCATGGTCTGAAATCTGTTTCGAAATATCCAGAGGTCGTAGAGAAGCAAACCTGAACTGTAGAGGGTTTGGTAAGAGACCTTGGTGAAGCGATTCTTTTTGCAAAAAGCCCTGCACGAGACGGAAAGAAAGGGCAGGTCCTGTCATTGTGAATGCAACGCCCACACTGTATATAAGTACAGTAAATGACGTCTCACTGCTGAATAACCCCATGTGAGAGTGTATGTCCACGCATGCGCAGTAAGTACCACACTGATTGGGTTCCAAGTTACGTCAAGGCTGCGCTACCGGTTCTCAAGATGTTTAAAATGGCTAGATACTATCAAGATATACCTCGTATGCGTAGATCTTCGGACAGATTATTTCAGCTAACTGCAGGTTGAGTGGGAGAGTGTGTTCTGGTTGTGAGAATTCAAATGGAATACAAGGCCATCTTTGTGGCTGGTAGAGGTTCGTAGTTCTAACTGTTGCTAGGAGTTCGTTCTCGAACCAAGATTTAAAAAGTATAGGTTTTGAATGCTGATTTTCAAAGCAGCAAAACTGTCCCGATTAAAAAGTTTGGCGTAAAACAATCTTCCTATCGTCATTTTATGTGGGATTCTGGGTAGGCAATTGACACACAGTCACGTGACTGCACCAATATGTTTAGTAGATGTCACTTAGTACACTTCATGAGTTAAAATCAAGGATAAAATATAATATTATATAAGAGACTGTGTAGATCAATTAAATGGTATGTGACACCGGTGTCACAGTGGGTTCTTATGAGCTGCTGCTTGGGGAATTTCTTTTACCAATAATGTCGGCCGACTTCATGAATTACGATTCCAAAACTCATTCCCTAAATACTGTTGCATGTTTTAGACGAGGTGTTGTTATTAGTACACGTTGGATCTAATGGACTTGCATCCTCATCTTGGTTGTTTTATCGCAACGTTTCGGCTACTGTGCCCTCTGGCCTTTCTCTTGTGTCTATCGTATCCGGTAACCTTCAGAGAACGTTTAACCGTTTATTTCGTTCGTAGGGATGGTATATTGTTTGTTTTGTTACATCCGGTATCTTTTCTAGTGATATCTGACTTCGTAATCATCATCTTCCCCCTTGTGTTGCCGCTTTAAAAGGGTCGATCTGGCTTCCAGGAAGTCGCGAGTTCGATCCTTGGGTCAAGCAGTATAGGAGTGCACAAAGCTCAGTGAAGATGGCAGAGCAGAGGAAGAAAGGTCTATAACTACGGGGTCTGATATCCTTAAGAAGGACACTGGACGTGACCAAAAGCAGATGATGATAAGTATACCCCGCCTAGACGAATTGACGGATTCTGTTCAATATTGCATACTTTACTCTCAGATAGAATACTGCTTACTAACGATCGGGGAATGGCGATGAAAAGCAAGAGTGGCAAGATGAATGAACTACTAGTCAAACATTAATAATAATTGACACTGAGGAGATATTTAACGTCGATCCCAGAAAGGTTTAAGAAAAAGAAAGATTGAATCTCGTCACTGATGTTAAAGGTCACAGAGGAGGAATGTGTTCTTAACGTTTACTTAACCGTGTTTGTCTCCGTACGATTGGACATAGGTTGGTATACATCATATTCTCCCCCCACATACACAAATATATATATATATAATGAAATAAACGAATAAACAGAACATAAAAACATTTCTGTAGGTAAGATCTTTAGTTTAAAAAAGGAAATCTCTAGTAACATCTTAAATGGTTTACGTTTGTAAGACTTATATAAATATAAACTTATATAAATATAAACTGATATGAAACATTCTATATTAAAAGGGAAGACATATATTTTCAGCAACATATTTAGTGTGTATATATATATATATATACTAGCTGGAGTACCCGGTGTTGCCCGGGAAAGAAAACTTCAAATATAACAACAGGAAACCAAATGATATTTTATAGATATTTCATGAAATGAAATAAGGTGGGTACCCCTCCTAAAACCTTTAAAAAAATAATCCATGAGCTCACATTTGGCGTTAGTAGTTCGCACGTCAGAACATTAGATTTAGATAGTGTCCATGTTTTATTGTCATGTTTGGTTTGGGGTTAAGATTAGGGTTAGGGATAGGGTTAAGGGTTTTACTCAAAGACAAATGTGTTATTGTCAGGTTAGAAACTTACGCCTAACTGGCATAAACTCTGAGAGAAAAAGAAGTTCACACCCGTGGATTTCCTACGACAAACGGAATGTACGGATCCAGTTCAGCATTATAGTTACATTATAAATACCCCCCCGCCTATATAAGACTGAAAGCAAGAAATAAATAGGTTTTCTCCGTCGGGGTTTGAATTTGATCCGCCTATTCCATGTTGAGAGCTTCTAACCACTGAACTATTGACGCAATAAATGCATTTTTTAAAGGTGACACTGGTTTATGAGATGTTGTGTGAAAGCCTTTTTGAAAGCCTTTTTGAAAGCCTTTTTGAAAG
>VCCN01000986.1:10893123-10907201 GCA_006491835.1 Architeuthis dux
TAATGAACCAATAAATATTTTTCTACTATATATATATATACCCCCGTTGGGTGTGGGGTGCTTAAATGTAAAAGAAAGCCATTTTAGCGTATGGGAAGCCCTTTCAACAATTTACAACCTGAGACAATACTCGTGTTTACTCATTACATAGAATCTAGAAAGTGCTTTTGAGAAATATAGATTTGAAGACAAGACTACCAAAATCATCATCATCATCAACATAATAATAATACATGGACAGACAGACTGACTGACAGATAGATAGATAGAAGATAGACAGACAGAGTTTAGTCTGACACAAAGTCATGTCTTGTGAGTCCCTAATTTAGGTAATGTCTTTAGAATCTTGCTCACAAACTACTGTATAACCGCAACTGCAGCTAGTAAGAGTTTGCCAAATCACGTACTTATACTAATACGATACATACTGATGCCAACATATGTCTGTATTTATGTCTGACATAACCTAGGGACACAAATAGTATAATTATATATCATGGTAAACATTGGAGTTTCGTGTGAGTCTGTTAGCTTCGTCCAGAATTTTCTCCGAGTACACTTCGATTAAGAAATGTCTTCCCCCACTAAATGAATTGTGACAAGACTTTAAAAAAACAAAGATTTTCTTTATTTTAATTCCATTGGGCAGTTGACATTGCATCGGACATAACGACTACTGACGCCTCTTTAAGAGATTCAATTTGATTGGTTCAATTTGAAACTATGTTTGACCAATCAAAAATAATTTAATAATGCTCACGCCTACAGAACGCTTGCGAGATGTTCACGTTCTAACAGTTAAGATGTTGAAAATGTCCTAAACAGCCGTAACATGTACATCAGAAGGCATACACCAATAAACAATGCGGAACTACGTTCATAAAAATGTTATTTTTTAAAAGATTTTTTTTTTTAATTTGAAGTTTTAAAATTTCAATATTTATAACGTCTATTGAAATTGAATATTTTTCATTAATCAGGCAATCGATAGGATGATTACGTTACGCCAATCTTCTAATTGGGGAAGGCCAACCTTTCTACCTTGAACCTTTTTTTTTTATTTTGCCATTGGGTAAGGAATAATTAGTTAAAATTTGAGGATCCAGGTTTTGTTTTCGATTCAGAGATATTTCATTTTTTCTTTTTTTTGTATTCACTCATATTTCCTCAATGGATTTCAATAACATTTTGTAGAAGGGTGAGTTATGAGATAAGGAAGAATTGATTAAAATTTGGGGCTGATCAAGGGACCTCTTACAGTTACCTCCCCTGCATCGTAGGTATAATTAAACCGATTTTCATTCAGTTTTTAGCGACAATGGCGTTGGCAGAGGTATTCGCTCTCCGGGTGCATTACTAATTTTTCAATTTTTTTGAAAAAACAATTTTTTACGTTGTCACTCTACTGTTTTATTTATGATCACGTTTGGGGCATAATTTACGATGTTGTTTTCTAATCATATTACGGTTACTTTTACGACGACGGTTGCTTAGCGGCAGTTTTCGGTTTATGATGCAAGGTGACAGTAATGGCCATAAAGAAAATTAGCAACAACCCTAAGTGGAGTAACTGCTACAACTACAAACTTGGTGACTGGAAGTAAAAACAGCATAGATTGTAAATTACCAAAGTTTTTCTTGAATACTTGAAATATGACTTGTGCAACTGGAAACCTTTCGTTCTTGCAATAATTTTATTTTAGTTATAACGGTTTCGAAATTCACTTAAGCTTAGCATAGTATGAAACAACGCCAGATGGAGTTTGCCGCTAAGAGAATAGTGTTACGCCCATTTTCCAACTACAGAGGTCCTGCTTGACTAGAAAATCAGCATTTGAAATTTTAGCTGATAGAGCTCGAACACCTACCTTTTGTACCAGTCAGTTTTTCGTGAGACACCCATTGGGGATCGAACTCGGTATTTACTGAGCTTAGCTTAGTACAGCACATTCAGAAATTTAAATTTGAAAACCAAGGCAAAGTTATTGTCAGCGGTCCGGAATTAAGGCAATTTGCTGAGGGGAATAGGGCTATTCTATTTATAATAGAACCAAAACAGTGCGACTTCATTGTAGAGAAAGGTGGAAAGGTAAGAAGAACTTGCCTTTCAGAAATCAGACGGAAATATCGAATGATAAATTAAATGTGAAGCTGGGAAAAATCTAAAAGCTACAACAAAAATAGGTCATAAGTTTGGACATCGCTAATATAATTATCGCCACTTATATGATAGTGATTTTAGCAAACAGCAGGCGTTCTTATCGATTCCCTCTAGATCGGTAAAAAGCCTCGATTACCAACAATATTTACACACAAAAGGTTTGAAAGTGAGTTTAATTGGAGTAGTTGGAGCAATAGCAGTAGTATTAGTAGTAGTAATTGTTATTGTTGTCGTTCTAATAGCAGTAATATCTTTCAAAGCAATAAGCACAGTTGGGTTTTCACACATTTTTCTGATTGAGAGATTCATTTGCAAAGGCTGGTCTTTTTTTTAAATTTCAGGATGATTTATTGACCTACCTGTACATCAATATAAGAAAGAAAGAAAGATACTAAGACATATAAACAGACTGAGATAGATAGATAGATAGATAGATAGATAGATAGATAGATAGATAGATAGATAGATAGATAGATAGCTGTACGTGTGTAGCTGACACTTACATCGGTCATGTGCTAGACTAGGCTTCACGAATATCAACATGCACATACCCCATATCTCCACCAAAACATGCACACACGCGCGTGCGCATCTTAACGTGCACGCATGCGCACACATACACAATGGCTTAAACAATGTAGAATACGAGATTTTAGTGTATAAATAATTTTGATTATGGGTTGATGAGGTTAGAATCAAACGCATGACAAACATATATCGATTTATTGATCGATTCGTTGTGTTTTACCCTTTGCTGATCTGGAAGTTAATAATTCGATCTCCCTCTTTCTACCTTTCTACCTATCTTTGTATATCTGAATAAGCGTTCACAGTAGCGGCCATCATTATTCATAATGGGTGGCTGAATAAGGCCGCCAAGTCCTAGTTTTTAAAATCGGTCGCGTGACTCAAAAGCATCTCTACGGATGGCTATCAAACCACAATGTATCTCCTGGCCTGTCGTTCTTCTCCCGTAAGAAGCTTTCTGCCTCAATATCCTCCACGTACTTAAAGCATCTTGCTTTTGGTGAAGTTTCGATAAAGTTATCTTCAATAGAACCTTCCTCTCCGCCAATACCAGCATAAGCGGATAAAGTCTTTCATTACAGCCCGAAAATTGTGGACTCCGATTCTAATAGACGTGTCCAAGGCATAAAGATAAATGTCTTTTTAGAGACAGGACTAGCCGCAAAGGAAATTCTAAAACCGTCATTCTCATCGGGGACAATATGGCCCCCAAAAGAGTAAAGGTTGAGCTGAGATAGGCGATAGATTGTCACATAAAATTGATTTTTCTTTTAAAAAAGAAAAGGCGATCTTTCTTTTGGTGTCGGCACAGTAAAGAAATAAGGGGAAGCTACTCCCACTTGCTATATTACAAAATACGTATTCTTTGTTCATTATATTCAGAGAAAGAAGAAGAATAGCCGATTTTCAGATATATTTCTTCTAAAGTCAAGCCATGGATGCTGGATCATTTCGACTGTGATATAGAATCTGTCAGTGGAAAAATCCAATAGGAAATCAAACGCAATGATGAACTCAAATACAAATTTGAAGGAGCTGGAATGAGTGAATTGTGGCTGTCAAATACAACTAAACAGCTTTATCCAAAAATGTGGTCTGAAATGGCCAAAGGGCTGTTGTGCTTTCCAACTTCATATTTGATTGAATGTGACTTCAATGCAGTGAATAACATATGGACAAAGGAAGGAAACACAACTGATATATCCATGCGAGGAGGCATAAGACTGAAGCTCATATATATCAATCAAAGTATTGAAAATCAAGCACAAGGGTCATATTAAATAAGCAATAGGGAAGAAAAGGCTGAGAAATGCTGTTCTGGAAAAATAGTTCGAATCCTGAAGTTTGTGCATCAAATTATTTTCCATGGTGGCTAACTTCCAGATGTTTCATTTTGTCGAATACATTTTGTTGTTATTGATTTTGTCAAAGTTTCCTTGCCACCTCATTTCCTGGGCGGCTTTCGATATTGGACATAAAACAACTACTTTCCTCTTTAGATTCGGTCCAAACGTTTTTATTTTCTCAAAACACTTCGATCTACCAGCCTTCAACATGTAGAAATAGTCGGTTCCATATAATTCCAAAATAATGTATTTAAGAAAAGTGATTTAATTCTACGTGGATTCGAAATTAAATACTATTCATTAATTTAATTAGATTTTACTAGTTTTTACCTTCAATCATAATTTCAGTTGATTTTACGGCAGCGATTAACAACGCGGTCGGAAATAAAGAATATGCCTTCGGTGAGAATCGAACTCACATAATAGTAATCTATTGATCTATAGTATTATTTTTCTAGTTCCCTTCTTTGTTTGTTCCTTCGTACGTAGGTTACGCTCCCAACGTCTAATCTACTATGTGGTGTGTGTATATGTGTGTGTGTATATATGTGTGTGTATATATATATATATGTATGTATGTATCATTGTTCTCCGCTTATACCCTCATCGAGGGTGTCGCGGGGATAGATATACGCAGGCAATTGTTAGTAAGACCCTCGTCCGGCTTCGGCACCTGGTATTCTCCAAATGGTCACCCGTCTACGTAATGACCAGGTGCTTAACTAAGATAATCTTACGAGAACAGGTATATCCAACGTGATTTGGCCGTAACCCGTTAGCTTCGGTGAGAGGTTCCTTAATCCTAGTCCTTGTGCTGAGCGCTTAGCGCTGAGGTATTGAATACCATTCCAAAGATCTTTGGTATGACCCGGAGGTGGATTGAACCACGGCCCATCGAATGTCTTATTCATGTTCAACCAGAAGAGCTCCGTGCCAATGTGCCTAAAGCGTAAATTATACAACGACTGCATAATACCAGCCATGACTTATGGATGCGAATCATGGAAATTAACCAAACGAGCTGAAAACCAACTCAGAATCGCACAGAGAGCCATGAGAGCAATGCTAGGGATAACTCTAAGAGATAGAAAATGATCAACATGGATCAGAGAAAGGACTAGAGTGAAGAATAGTATACAACTAATTAAGCAGAAAAAATGGAGATGGGATAGCCACCTAGCAAGAAGAGATGACAATAGATGGGGGGAAAGACCAGCCACAAGATGGAGAGACGAGATAGAAAAGTTGGCCGGTAAGACTTGGCAGAGGTTAGCACAAGATAGGTCGTCATGGAAGGAGATGGAAAGGCCTTTGTCCAGTAGTGGACTTATAACACCAGATAATGAGAATGAGCCCAGATGTTTTATGTATTTTCAACAAAAACAATATACCTATATATGTAAGGGATATTACTCTATATTTAGATTTTAGATTTGAAAAATGGGATTTTTGATGTCGATATTCACTCGCATCGCATTGCTCCTTCATGTTATGGAAAAGCGATGGATCTGTTTCTCTCTATTTATATTGACGCATGTGTTTTGCCATGTGTTCTGAAATCAACGTTTCTTTCCCATCTACTTTTAACTATTCATTCCATTCGAATCTATAGCAACATTAAAAGAGCTTACAAAAGATGTCGCAATGTACACAGGCCGCGTAGCTTATCCTTGTCACGCTTCGTTTGACTCTTAAATTAAATACAGCGTTTCACCATGTATACTCAGCATTTCTTTCCGAACATTTTGACCTAAAAAATAAAACGCGTATTACCTACGGAACATAATTGTTATGCTTATTTGTATACATAATTGTATACACGGGATAATGCATTCTTCATTCGAAATTGAAGCTCAATCTGGGGATGCGGATTATATATGGTACTGTAAACAGGGACAACTTTGAACAACAAATAAAAAAATGTTTTTTAAGCACAATAGCCGTCATTATTATTAAAGAATAGCATAATTTTCTGTTGAAACTCAAATTAGTTGTATTTTTAATAATAATGCCGGTTGTTGGGCTTAAAAGCATGTTTTTATTTATGGATTATTTGGATGAAGTATTGTAACACACCACTTTATTAAATTTGACTAGTTTTTACCTTTATCCCAAAGAAGACTAAAATTAAGATGAAGGTAAAAACTAGACAACTAAAATTAGGATGAATGTAAAAACTAGACAACTAAAATTAGGATGAAGGTAAAAACTTGACAACTAAAATTAGGATGAATGTAAAAATTAGACAACTAAAATTAGGATGAAGGTAAAAACTAGACAACTAAAATTAGAATGAAGGTAAAAACTAGACAACTATAATTAGGATGAAGGTAAAAGCTAGACCACTAAAATTAGGATGAAGGTAAAACTAGACAACTAAAATTAGGATGAAGGTAAAAACTAGACCACTAAAATTAGGATGAAGGTAAAACTAGACAACTAAAATTAGGACGAAGGTAAAATCTATATATATAACTAAAATTAGGATGGAGGTAAAAACTAGTTTAATTTAATAACAAATCTTTTTATTTGTTGTTCAACGTTACCCCGCTGTTCAATGTTATCACGGTTTACGGTAGTGGATTATCTATGGTGAAATACGGTAAGTGAAGCCGACCACAAATCAGATGCAACGTTCACACACAGAGCTATGCTAGGTTGCCGCATGACGAACCAGCAAACATGGACGTACGTTGAAAGTAAGAGTTTGACAATGGTGTAATTGAAAGGTCTTCATTATTCGAGTAAAAAGAATTGAGGCATTTGGAAGGAGAATCTAATAAATACTTATATATTTTATTATTTTATGTAGGTTTGTGTGCATGGACATTTCTCTGCACACGCATCCCCACCCACACACACACATATACATATATATATATATATATATATATATAATGTCTAGAAAGCTTTGTAGCTTTAAACACATATTTGTTCTCTTTTAATATAGAAAGTTTCATATTTATATAAGTTTATATTTATATAAGTCTTACAGTCTTAAAGCATCTAAGGTGTTACTACGTAAAAATCTTTTTAAAAAGATCTTACCTATAGAAAGGTTTTTACGTTCTGTTTATTCATTTATTTCATTACTTGTCATGCAAGTCAATACATATATAAATAATTTCTATATTCTTTCAATGAGTTACTAATACGAAGTGCTTACAGCTGTGTCCTACAACAAGTGCGTTAATGATCAGATCACCAACGCAAAAGTTGATTTCCATCTGTCACAACTTTTATCTTCTTTCCTCTGTTGGATTTTGAATAATCAAAGAATTTAAAACTTGCATCTGTTTCAGATCTGATTAAAACCGAGCAGTATTGGTTTGGGAATAAGTGTATGCGAGCTTCTACATTACTGACTTCCTTATTTGGCTCGAGAATAAAACCTTTCGACGCAAATCTCTCAATATTGTACCAAGATGTCCACGGGGTGTATGCTTCACATTTCTACTACTACTAATACTAATACTAATATTAATACTAATACCAGCTTGATCTGTGGAAAATCCAGTTACGTCAAAATATAAAATTTATAGGTAGTTAGTAAGTATAGCTTAGTCTGGCATCCAGTTATCCCCATGGGAGGATGACTAAGTTCCATCAACTGGCCATTGACCAACTCCTCTGTCTGCAATGTTCCCCTCTTCTTTCCCATTGTGCGTGAGAACATAAACAAAGAAACAAAAGGAAATAGATAAAGCTTCGAGAGAGCCTTTTCATACGTGTGTTTCTGCAATGTTTTGAGATAAGGGACTGTCTTTACGTGGTGTGTGGCCCCCGGTACCTGATTAAAATAAAGATGCTAATCAACACTTCGGTGCCCCATATATATGGCATTGTGCCAAAATTGAGCTACGCTTAGTAAAAAAATACCATGTTCGTGCAGTTGTTCCAGTAGGGATTTAAAAGAAAATAGAACCACGATGAACAAGGTTTTTGTCCCCAGCCCTTTTCCTGGCAGTATCTATATCCCCATAGGATGCCCTCTGAAGATTTGTCGACGACGACTACGCATCTATCACAGAAGACATCTCCCGGCGATTCCCCGACCGGAGCCCCCGTAGTATCTTAAGACTTTCTGCACATCATTCACACGACGCCACAAGAAATGCTATTAACAAATCGGCAACATTGTTCGATTGGGGTACAGCACATTTGTCAACATCAGTGTTGTCTAAATCACTTTGGTCTAAAATCACGTTTGTCCCCATAATATCTCCAAAATTCTCAATGAATTCCAATGACATTTTGTCGAATAGTTGGCCATGGGCTGAGTAATAATTGATGGCATTTTCGGGTGGATCCAGGGATTCTTTTCGATTGGGAAATATCTTTTTGGATTCACCCCAAATTTCATCAATTCTTCCTTAGCCAATGGCCCACCATTCGACAAAATGTGATTGAAATTCGTTTAAAACCTTTGGAGATATTGTGGAGACAAAAGTGATTTTAGACCAAAGTGATTTAGACAAAACTGATATTTGCTAAAGTGATGTAGACGAAAGTACCGTAAACCCGTTCGATTTGGTTACGTGGGACTTAGGACCAGAACACGGTACACGGTAACTCAGAATTGCATACGTACCCAGAATCCACAGGCAAATCAGACTGTTTATTCGTGAATGAATTAATTCTGATGTCCATTTTTAATATTTAATTGCTTCAGATTCAGATATTTTCATGACTTATGTGACTTTTACTTTCGTTTGTTTCTGGCGGGGGTTTTTAAATCTTTTTTTTCCTTCGTTTCCTCAAGACTACCATTTTCCAAAGAAGAAAAAAAAACTAACTTCTAAAATGTTCCATACCTCCCGGAGATATTCTGAAAATGTCTGATTTCAATGTTGGCTGACGGGAATGGTTGGAGATGTAATCAACATCGGTAAAGTAGAGTTGATGGTGGAGAGATGCGGCAAAGAGAGGTAAAGTGGGGAGAAAAGGTCTGGGGAGGGAGTAAATATAATAACAAAGCGAGGAGGTGGGAAGAAGAGGGAGAAGGAGAAGACGAAGAAGAAGAGAGAGACGGGGGAGAAAGAAGAGTAAGGAGGAGACAGGAGAGAAAATGGCTAATTTCTAGTTCAAATATGTACAGTATGAAATACGTTATATTTTATTTTAGAATCTTTAATTCAAAGGTTTGTGATTCTGATCATTACTTTTGATAATTAATAAGTACAGGGAAATGGGGTATGAAGATTGTGTTGCGACAATTTTCAAAGTGGAGTGGTTTGCATGTTTTGAAAATCAATATTCTAAATACAAGATTTTACCCGGGATGATACTTCAACCTCTAGCACCTGTGGGAAATACCCGATCATATCAGCCACTTGACAGATTCATTTACTGAGCTTACCTTAGTCTAGCATAATGCCAAAAATGTGGGGCACTCAGTGATGATCCTCTTCACTACACTATCGAATGGCCTAAGGGGAATTCCCACAGGAGGAAATTTGGATAGTCCAAGGGGGGAATAAGGCTATTAGATAAAAAATAAAAGTCCTGTCTAGAGATAGGGTTTTCTGCACTTCTATCTATCAAGTCGAAGGCTCGAAATAAGCTCCAAGTTGAGAATGATTTAAGATGTGCTCTCTCACTAATAGACCCACAATTCGAAGAACTAGTAGCAAAACAAACAAGAACAGAGATCACATTGATGTGTATATCAGTTACGATAGCAGAATTCTTTCTTTTTTTAATAAATTCAAATTTCTAATGATGTGTTCTAATTATTTTCGCTTGCAGCAGCTGTACAATTATAAAATTAAACTAATTCTTAGTATGAAGCGGTCTAATTATACGTAAAATAAAGTTATTATTTGAAATTATTCTTTGTTGCAACTTAATAAATGGAAGGGGGAATACTAGCAATATTATTGACAAAAGTGGGAATGACTCGAAAAGGCTGGCCTAAGCTATGGCATGTTCAACTAAAGGAAAATGGCGGTACATACATTTTGTCGTGCAATATTTCACGTCCTTGTTTTCACCTGGGCTCGAACCTCTGACCTCAGGAACAGAACACGCAGCTATCTCAGCCACGATGCAGGCCTAACTATTTACTAAGATTGGCTTATTCTAGCACAAGACCACAAGAGCAGTGCTCCCCTCGAGGACCACAAGAGCAGTTCTCCACTCGAGGAACACAAGAGCAGTGCTCCCCCCGAGGATCGAACTCACTACACTATCGAATGATCTAGCAAGACTCTACTACTCCACGGAAGCTTCGACGAAGAAACGAATAACTTAAGACTTGATTAAAATAACTTAAATCTACGATTACTCGGTTCGGAGACGAAGGAGGTGGTCGAATGACTGCAGATTTCTGCTCCATTTAATCATTGAAGCTTCTGTGGCCGAAGTTGTTAAGGCATCGTCCATGAAAGATAGGATCCTTAGTCGTGGGTTGCAAGTTCAAGTCTCATCGAGTTTACAGACACTGATACGATAGATAATGAAATAGATGTGCGTAAACACTGCGAGTAAGTAGTTTCATGCGTAATATTGTTAACAATTACTTTGTCGTGAAGTATTCCATTCGAGAGAGCGTGCAAAGTGAAAATTGAAGTTGAGGGCCTGACTATATTTATAGCAAAGCAGAAACCTATTTAACGTTCGTGCCATTGTGGAAAGCGTCTGCTATCATTTTATTTTTTGTTTTTGCTTTCAATTTCTTTCTGTAATCTGCAGCTAAATGTCCTAATGTATAAATAGACGGTCTGATAGAGTCATGCAGGCCACGAAACGTCATGGCATAAATAAGCATTAGAAAGTAAGGGAAAATGCACTGCAATGAAACAAGGGAGACTAACTGATTGATTTGTGTTGCATATGTAGTTTTTGATCTTGTTGATCACCTGAATTCATCTTCGTACATAGAGAGGGAGGCATAGATAGAGAGTCAGAGGGAGAGAGAGAGGGGGAGAGGAAAGTACATAGGCAAGCAAACGGAAAGAGAGAGAGGGGGCAGAGAGACAGGCGTACAGGTAGATAGAGAAAGAAAGGGAGGAAGGAAAAAAGAAAGAAAGAAAGAGGCAAACAGGATGAAAGGTAGACAGACAGATGGACAGATAGATAGAGACAAAGAGAGATAATCATATAAAAAGGCAGACAAATTGAGGCAAATGGACAAAGAGGGAGAGAGTAACAAAACAATAGTTCAATGTAAACAGACAAATAGAGGGAAAAGAGACAGGTAGATAGAAAGATAGAGAAACTGACAGGCAGACATATAGACAGAGGGAGACAAGGGGTGCACAGATAGATAGGTGTGTGTGTGTGTGTGTGTGTGTGTGTGTGTGTGTGTGTGTGTGTGTGTGTGTTCCCAGGCAAAAGCTATTCTAAGCCTGATAGAGATTTGAGTGCAAAAATCGGCCATTAATTTTAGATTCAATAAAAATAAGGTCCGCATATATTCAAGAAATATCATATTATGTATATCCACTTTAAGTACCGTCCGCCCCGAAGAGAATATATACTGTTCTTATGTAATTTATGATAATTCCTTTTCGTTTCTGATAGAGAAAAATAACAAAACCTTCAGGAAAAGGAATAAAAATAGACGTAAAACAAGGAAACTATTACCCAAAGTTAAATATTATTCTAAATCAAAGTTAACTTCACGACTGACCTGATGTCAAAATGGTAATAAAGATTAAAAAGTTAGAATGACAACTTTCGGAAAGACTTGAGGAAAACGATCCAAACATAATTATTTCTGATTCATTTCTGCATATAAAGAAAAGGTCTAAACGATGCATCTACTCATATAATACGCCACGTGTATGTCTATATGTTCAGTCTGTGACATTTGCCGAGGGGGAGATAACTATCAAATGTTAATTATAGCGTAGTCTCCCTTAGTTATTTATTTTTTCATTTATTTTTGCATTCATTTTGATTGAACATAGACAACACTAGCATTCCAAGGGAAATTATGAATCAGCGCCACCCATATATGTTGTGTTGGGGTTTATCAATTAAAAAGTTGGAAAAAGGAGTGATCAATGAATAAGGTACTTATCTCGCCTTTTGTTGGACTATTAAAAAAGGTCTGAATTTTCAAAAAAGCAACTTACGTTGCATTTTGAACCCCCCTCTAAAACCTATTTAGGGGGGGGTTAAAAAACAACATTTTCTCTATTCATTGAGGGGAGTGTGTGTGTAAAATCTCAAGTTTCTACTATGAACGGTTAGGACTGGGCGAAGTTCGGATACATAGATATATACATAGATACATATAAATGTCAGAACACATGAATAACCTAAAACCAGCAATAAACCGGTGCTGTGGGTAGCGGTGATTAAAAATGAATGTTGAAGAACAACATAATGTCTTTGATATCTTTGAGTTGGCCTACAATACAATTGCAAAAGTATTTAAATACTGCCGTCATTTTTTGATGGTATTGGTTAACTAGTCATTAAATGATTTACATCAGCGATGGAAACTGCAAAGTCTGTGATTGTTTCATTGTGTTGTGTAATGGTGTAGTCCATCACTACGTGACTGAAAATCTTGTTTACTCAGATCAAAATAGTAGGCACGGAACAACGATATAAAGGTTCGTAAGGCAAAAGAAGTCATACATATGAATTTGTCAAAAGTAAATTGTGTAAAGGATCGGACTAACTAACACTTGCCTGCGAGAACAGCTTGCATACAGTAAGCGCCCGTGCCTGAATAACCCGGGCTTCAAACAGCCCTTCAAACAACCGTTCGTAATATCATTATTCCTAAAACGTGAATTTGAATAATTTAAAAATAATTTCAAAGAGTATCGGTGTTTAGATAGATAGATAGTGTTAAAGTCCTCTTTTCTCTATGATCGATTCTTCGTGAATGGGCTATCATACTCTGTCGGGGAGTGGGGCAGAGCGTATTCAGTTGGAATTAAAAAGTGGAAAACCACTCAGGAAATTCTAAATCCCTCGAGATGTTGTGGTAGGTTCCGCATCGGCCAGGCCTAATTCGCACATTGAAAGAAACATCTAAGAGAAGTAAAGATCAGGACAACAAAAGTGATACGTTCGGAGAGTGATCTGAAGCCTTTTGAAAAAAAAGGTGTAACCACATCAACTTTGATTCGGTGCTAAATTGTTAATATTTTTTCTCTAACGGCCATTTTTGCAAACATTAACACACAAGGAAACAGATTTATATTGCTTTGTACACGCAAAGACATTTGTATAAATAGATGTATAAATAAAACCAGAGGAAATAGATAGATAGATAGATAGATAGATAGATAGATAGATAGATAGATAGATAGATAGATAGATAGATAGATAGATAGATAGATAGATAGATAGATCTGCCTGGGTGTTTAGATAGATAGATAGATAGATAGATAGATAGATAGATAGATAGATAGATAGATAGATATATAGATAGATAGATAGATAGATAGATAGATAGATCTGCCTCGGTGTTGAGATAGATAGATAGATAGGTTTGCTTGGATGCTAATAGATAGATAGATAGATAGATAGATAGATAGATAGATAGATAGATAGATACCTGAAAATCACGTTCTCATTTAAGCACCATTACTACATTGTGTGTGCATGCGTATTTATACAAAGATATTTCTTAAAACCGATTATTTAATATATGCATGTGTGCGTGTATTTATGCATCAACTATTCATATAATTGATAAGGTGATATGCACGTTCACATGTGCCCCTCTGTGCGCACATGCATAATGTTCTTGTGATCATATTTTAATCAAAACTTATCTAATTATAAATTCTACCTTTTAACTATTTTTCAACTGTTAAGTGCAAATCCTTTTAAGAAAACCCATTACGTCTTAACCTTCCGTTCTTACCCCTTTGAGACTCCGAACCTTTTCAGCTTTCTGCGAGCTTAAGAGATTTTGGCATCAAAGATACATCAACAACGCTGAGTTGAAAAGATAGCATGACACAGGCAGGACGTTTATTCAGTTGTTTTGTTTGTCCCTTTGTTTAGTTTCGCCCCAACCCCTTAAAAGATTCTTCACTTTCCTATACTTTAATATGTTGTTTCGATTGTGT
>VCCN01000986.1:10950257-10960317 GCA_006491835.1 Architeuthis dux
CTGTTTGTCTGTCTCTTCACCAAACCGATATATAAAATTAACATTTCCCTACTACGATTTGAAATCACAACCAAGATTGCTAGGTGTCTCTTTTACCAACTGAGCCAAACAGATAGTCTACAAATTTATTTATTATATGTACAATACAAAAGTTGCAGTAATCATCTTCAGTATTCGACTAATCGCAAGAAGTACGACTCTTGACGTCTCTTTAAAATCAGGGCTCCTCTCTCTCCCTATCTATCTATCTCTGAGATTTGTTAAGATCCTCACCAAACAGTCTGTTTTAATTTAGAACCTCTCAGCGACTCTTACGCTACTCTATCCACTGAAACAAATCAGGTTAACCCTTTTTTATTCATGTTGCATTTTATTTGTATGTATAGGTGTGTATGAGTGTATCCGTGCGTGTGCACGTGCGTGTGTATGTGTGTGTGTGTGCCCGAACAGTGGTAATCATGAGCGCATCTCACGGCTTATTTTCGTAAGGTATCTTCTTACACATTGTCTTGTTTCTTTAAGAAACAATAACAGTAGCACATGACAGTGACATAACACGAAATATTGGGATTAAAATAGACACCAAAAAAAGAAAGAAGAAGAAAATAACAGCTTTTATGCAACGTACAAGACAGGAATATAATCTGAGATTTAATAGCTTCGGGCTAAAAGGACGACAGCCATTACAGAGTGGATAGAAAAACATGAGTCCGCAGTGTAATCCTTGCCGATGGATACTGTTTTGGCCTGATAGGTTAATCCTTAACGCCGGTAACATCCGAGCAGACATATTGGAACCCAAGATTACTGATTGGATAATGTTGCAGTCGCTGGCAGCTTTTTAGCAACTCAATGGCTTTTTTGTTGCTCTTCTTTTTCTTCTTAAGACATCTTCATTTATCACTGGATTGTGTTACGTGTTTTGTGCTTCGTTTAGCTTTCTTTCTGTCACTCGAACACTCTCAAAACATATACACACGAACACGTACACATACACAAAGAGACGCGCACACACATATACAGGAGTACTTTTTATATAAACGATAATTTATTTATATAGAAAGTACTGCTCAAAAGTATTCGAACACGCACACAATCTGTTTTTTGTTATTTCCGAAGATTGCATGGACCATTTAGGATTCTGAGCAGGGGGGATCCAAATTAACTTACTAGTTTGGCAACTCTTCCATATAGCAATGTCAGTTCGTTTTTCAATCTCCTTTATCAATTCTGAGCAAGATTCTAGGAGGATAGAAACAGTACCTGTCATAAGAATTTGAACAAACAGCCATTATACTTCTAATCGCTTGGGTTTGAGAGTTACAAATATTACGCAAGAACCTTTTTTATATATATATAAATTATCATTGATAAGAAAGTATTGCTCATAAGTATTTGAACACGCACAAAATCTGTTTTGTATTGCCTCAGATTGCAGGAACCATTTAGGATTTTGAGCAGGGTGGCGGTCTAAATTAACTTGCTAGTTTGGCAACACTTCCATATAGCAATGTCGGTTCGTTTTTCAATCTCCTTTATCAATTCTGAACAAGATTTTAGGAGGATAGAAACAGTACCTGCCATAAGTATTTGAACAAACAGCCATTATACTGCTAATCGCTTGGGTTTGAAGAACTTTAAAAAATATATATTATCATTGATAAAAAAAAAGTATTGCTCATAAGTATTTGAACAAGCACAAAATTTGTTTTTATTGCCTAAGATTTCAGGAACCATTTAGGATTTTGAGCAGGGGGGATCCAAATTAACTTACTAGTTTGGCAACTCTTCCATATAGTAATGTGAGTTCGTTTTTTGGTCGATTCTGAACAAGATTTTAGGAGGATAGAAACAAAACACTTTTATTTAATAATTTAATTCTATTTAAAAAGAATATTTCCCGTTTACTGTATATGTATATGAATTGATAAACGTATAAAATCTGTAGTGCTTTGCCATAAAGCAATGGTTAGCAAGTCTCACAGACCATTACTACTGTAGTGAGTTCAATCCTCACTGGGTACTTCATACTTGTGATATTGTATCAGACTACGCTAAGCTTACTAAATACCTATATACGAATTAATAAACATATACAGAGTGTCTCAATAGTGGCTATATATTTCTAATCACTGCTACCCACACCACTGGTGTATTGCTGGGTTTAGGTTATGCATGTGTTCTGGCATTCATATGTATCTATCTATGTATCTGGACTTTGTCTAGCCCTAACTGTTCACAGTAGAAACTTGAGATTTTTCACACACACTCCCCTCAATGTGTAGGGGAAATGTTTGTTTTTGTTTTTTGAAAATTTCCCTCCAAAACAATATGCAACGTAAGTTTATGCTAAATTGGTTACTGGTTTGAGTCCGCTTGTTCTTTGAAAATCCAGACCTTTTTTAATGACCACAACCCAACAAAAGGCGAGAGAAGTAACTTATTAATTGATCACCCCTTTTTACAACAGCGTATATGGTTGGCGGTGATTCATAATTTCTCTTGGAATGCTAGTCTTTTTCATTTTTCTTTTCATATTTCCGTCCAATTTCTGAGAATTTGATATCAATCGATAGCTCAATGTCTGAGAAATTTGTTGACACTCAAGCTCCACCTCTATTCCCATTATTATGGCGAAGACACTAACGTTATAATTGAGGTGCAAAATCGCAGCCTGGCAAGGGTTAGGGTTAGCGATTTCTCTTTGAGGAGCTGCATCAAGAGCAAAGATTATGCAACAAGACCAACAGACGTTTATGAACTCGAGGCAAGAATCAGAGATTGTTGTGCAAACATCCCACTCGAAATGCTTGCTGATTTCGGGAATGTGTATGTCAATCGCTGGTTCGGCTTGAAGTGCTATGAAGATGTTGGTTCACACGGGAGACAGACCACACTGATTCCAAATCAGGGAGCGATACCGTTTAAGGCCAGCAACGTGTAGTGGAGCGTGAAGAGCACGACATGACGCGCAGAGCGCCCTGGTTATCGACTAAACCTTGATCTGTCACCAGCCGGTGATAATTTGTTTATTTGATAATGATTAGAATGCAGATGTCATTCCTTTTACGACTTAGTTTTAAGCCTGGTTTAATTTTATGAAGCTAAATCCTTTGTACAATCATCAACACAGCCCAGATTAGAAGTTGACACTTTTCAGGCGCGATTTTATCTTTCATAGTATTTCTTTTATTATTATTTTTATTTTTTTCAATCGTTGAGATGTTATACCTTGTGGCTTTGGTTGGAGATCTGTAGTATGTGGTCTACCACCAAGTTTCTACTGTATTATGCGTTATCCCATTCATTTTCTGCTGTAGTATTCGACCTACAGTTTGTTAGCACATATAATGTTCTACTCGGGGTCACCAGTCTGCTACGAAATGAGATCAGTTGGGTTGGTAGGGCTGCTTCACTGAGAAATATAGATGTATAAATTGAATGAAGATAAAGACTGAAGATAAAGACTGAATCTTACTAAGTCCACAATATGTCCGTCCGTCATTGCAAAATTTAAGAATACAGCCACCAAATTTTCTGTGGTCACTAATGGGTACCCGGAGCAGGTTTTTAGCAAGTTAGTTTTTGAAAATCCCCCACCAGATTTTAATGGGGGTTCTGTTTACTATGTAAATTCTCTCTGTCTGTCATCGCAAAACTCAGGAACCACACAACATATCCCCATGAAATTGTCTGTGCGAACTAATGGAAGCCCCGAAGCATGTTTTTAGGAAGTTAGTTTTTGAAAATTCCAATACTTTTCAAGTTTTAAGTGGGGGATCTATTTACAATGTAAGGATTATGCTAAATTGGTCACTGATTTTGTGCCCTGCTGCGTTCTCGGTTATCTAAAAATGTATGGCTAGAGCTATGGCCACCATTTCTTGGTGTGGTTACTAATGGGATCCCGGATCATGCCTTTCGCATATTAATCATTGAAAATTCAAAATAAGAATAATAGTGTAGGGTCTGCATTCGCGCTCTCCCCGATAATAATGATCTGATGTCCATGTATCTATCTATCTATAATACTAAAAGTCTGATTCGTTTATCTGTATACAACTCCTAAGTAGCTGAAATGGTACATTGTAGCCAGATGTATTGAATTAAGCTACCCCCAAAATAGTTTAGATCTCTTAGTAGTGCCAAAGGCCCTAGTTAGGCCTTCCGCATGGACTAGCTAGAACCCGCCCCTAGGACAAGAAACAGCACCGGATTAAATAATGCACATAAGTTCTTCAGAGAGTTCAAAGGTTGATTGAAAGTTCTGTAGTAAAGAAAATACTAGACTAGTCAGGGTTGGCAACCTTCTTGTCTCTTCTAGACGGATTGCGTATTAATGAGTAGACGGTGGGCTAGATAAATGCTATAAAAAGCCAGAAATATGGTAATTCTACATGTAAATACAGTTATATTTTGCCTCAAATCAATAAATAACGCATGCTAGAAGAGGATTCATGCTTAATTAAACACGGATGCCAATTAGTAATCAAAGAACTCGATTTAATCAATCCATGCATCTTTTGAATTTATTAAAAAGACACAAAGAATCTTTAAAACATAAAAAGTCAATATAGTATCCCAATATTTACTCGCGGGCAGGTCAAAATGCGTTCGCACGTCGCGGACCGTTGGTTGCCCACCGCTGGACTAGATCATGTCCAGAAGCAATTACTTATTAATAAGTGTGTATGAGAGTGTATGTGAGGCAGTATGTCGTGTGTGTAGGGATTAGCTGTTTATTTCCTTAGATGAGGGAAAGTTTAGATTGGTAGAGCGCGCATACGCAAGTTTAGGTTGGTAGAGCGCACACATTTCCGTAGACCGCATACTACAGTAGCACCGTCTCTTCAATGCGTCAGCACCCTCCTCAGTATTCTTGCTGATTTTGAAAATGCCTTCGTCTGGATGGTTTCGATTCTTCCTCGGATTTCCAAATTCTTCCAACAATTTTGTAATTCTCTTCAAAACTCTTCCAAGCGTTCCAATAATGATGGGTACAATTTCTCTCTGGCAAAGTTGAGATTATTCAATTGTTAATCATATTTTTATTTTTCGTATTTTTGCTTGAATAATCTACTATTTCTAAATACTCACCCACTCGAGATTCTGGTTTTTTTTTAACTCGACTGACTAAACATGTGTCCTTTATTGATATTTACTAGGCACGGGGCTAAAGATATGGGTTGTTCTAGGGGGGTAGACGGATTGTATTACGCCAGTTTTCTAATAGGAGAGAGCCAGCCTGTCTACATAATCAACATTCAAAATCCAGCCTGTACAGACATCCCCGCTTTCCGAAAGTTCGCTTTACGCCACTTTTACGATTTTACGAAAAAGGGCGAAAAATGATAATAGCGTTCATCATGCGTTTTACAGAGCCGTTATAGAAACAGCGCACACCTTTTCCTCTCTCTCTCTCTCCGACACAGAAGCTCCCGTACGTCCCACCACTCCAGCCACCAACAACTCAGCCTAACATACCATCATCACCATTTTGGGGTCTGGGAACGCTCAAAAAGAATTCCTATATAAATTAATGTTAATTGTTTCTTCGCTCTAGGCTATTTCGGTTTACGGAAGGTTTTTATAGGAACGGTCTACTTTCGTATAGCAGTGGAAACCTATATTAACCATCGTCAAACGACCGGAGGATCTTATTGTATTATAGATGTCTGCTATGCTTAGTATGTATGAAGCCAAATGGGGTGAAATAAGTTGGTAAGAAAATTGTGTTGTGCCAATCTTCCCAGCCATATTTGAAAATCAGAATTCGAAATTCTGGCTTTTCAACTAGGCTGGAACACCGAACACTAGCGCTGGACAGAACTAATCTGCATTGAGGTAGGCCACAATCGTATTGTATTATTGAAATGTCGCTTATAACAATCCTTTTGTGTTATTGAATTGTAACTTAAAAATAGGACAACCCTCGGCAGGACCAGTTTACAGGCTTAACATATCACGTGTTCTGTTATATGCGGTGGGTGTGGAGAAAGATTAGCGTTTAAGGTGCCTGGGGAAGTGTGGGTAAAGGGGGATTGCATTTTACGTGTGTATTTCTCGCGGGTCTGTTAATGTTGTTGGACTACTCAACGACACTCGAACAAAAAGCCAGACAAACAAACAAAACATGGAAATTGTGTAACGAAACGAACGGCTGGATTGGTTACTCTCACTATTGTTTTCAAGTTTTTCGCCATTTCGATTTTCGAGGATTTCTACAAGTATACGTGAGCGTCTCTCAAAGGAAAGACAACTTTGTTCTTACGCGGATACCTAGGGGGATTTGTGGATTTTACAAGTACAACTGAGGTGGATAATTTGCCTCGCCAACCCCAGGATTGAAATCAGGGTTTTCCTTGCAGGTGGGTTCTGTTAATAAGTCGTATTTCTATCTCCGGAAGAAGAAGAAAAAAACATGTTTCTCACTCAGGTATCGCCGATTGTTCAAAACGTGTCTCGAAGAGAGTAGCGATGGCTTGACAATAAGGTGGTCCTTTTCTTTTAAGGAGAAACTTCCCTTTGTTTATTCTAACGTACATTTATTTCGCTATGGAGTAATGGCTAGCGATCTAGTCCAGCGAACCATTACTATGGTGAAGTGAATTCGACCCCCAAGGGGTGCCCCATATTTTTGCCAGCTAAGCTTAGAAAATGCCCACTACATTATTTATTTACACTAGTCATCTTTTCTTTCATGTATTGAATTACCTATATATCCAGGGTTAACTATGGCGGAAACAGCTGCTGTCGGGGTGGTTTTCGGTTCATTGACCCTGATATCCTAGCTGGTAACCGTTATACTACACACACCCTTCTCTCTCTGTCTCTGTCTCTCTCCTCTACCACACACACACACACACACACACACACACACACACACACAGAAAATAACTGATTTACAGCACATGGAGTTGCGGATACTTTGGGACTATAGATTTTATCTCAGAAGATTTCTCGTTCAATGTTAGCTTTTAATATAGTATTAAAAAATACACAAAACAAACCAAAATTGTTTCTACAGGCTATATATATATATTTACTGTTTTTAGGGGTTGCTTTCTCTATGGTGATGGTGCTCAATATTTCTTTTTAAATAGAGCGTAAATAGATAGGTAGATATTTTCAATTTTGTTGTTATATATGTATCCCTAATTGGTAAATATACATACGTATGTAGTCTTTATTTTACGTCCATTAAAACCACCAGTCTAGAAAGCTTTGTGTATATATGTTTTCTCTTTTAATATAGAAGTTTAATATTTATATAAGTCTTACAGTCTTAAAGCTTTTAAAATGTTACTACGAAATTTATTTTTTAAACTAAAGATCTTACCTACAGAAATGTTTTTACATTCTGTTTATTCGTTTATTTCATTACTTGTCATGCGAGTCAATTATATATATATATATATGTGTGTGTGTGCGTGTGTGTATGTGTGTGTGTGTATATATATACATTCATGCATACAAACATCGATGCTGATATATACATAAACACCGATTTATATAAATGGTATTTCTTTAATGGAATATCATTTATATTACTGCTCTACCCCAGGTATTGAGCATTCTACAATATACCACCGTCTACTGAATTATTTTGACACCTAAGTGTGGCAATTTGATGTATACGGATTATATATATATATATAAGTTTCTGCTTCAGAAATATCCATACTTATATATACAAACAGCCCTACTTTGTGCGTGCGTGTGTGTGTGTGCGTGTGTGTTAGGCGCTACCAAAAAAATATTTTTAAAGGACACAAAATTGAAGAATTTCTTGGAATTTAGAATGAGAATCAGAGATAGTATTGTATAAAGACAATTTTCATTTTTAAAATGTTGCTCATATCCACGAATTAAGCTACATCATCCTCACAGAGCGCACACGATTAAACGTCGACCTATACACGAGATGGACAAATGCCGGACTGATTGTGGAGAATGATGGATTTCTTTGATACCAAATAATTAGGGAGGAAATTAGATTAACATAGAGAGTCGTCTCTTTTTATTTTGGTTTATTTATCTTTCTTTTGTTTTTGATTTTGTGTGAGAGGCTTTCTGTAGTAAGTGATAAGTAGCAACTCTCACGGACTATTTTCACGCACTTTAAAAACGTATTGCAATAATTAATTATCTTCTTTGAAAGTTTAATTTTGATTATGACTGCAAGAAAATAACATAAAGTTAGTCGTAAATAAAAGAAAAAAATAATTTTGCGTACTCACAGAGGATTTCTGAGCCGTGTTTACGTTTTTGTCTGAAATTGTATCGATTTCTGCATAATCGACAGATTTGTCACCAGAAGAATGAAGTCGAGGTTTAAAATTATTTCAAAAATAGAATTGACCTTAAGAGAAATTTGATTCGAAAAAAATAGTTAATTTAATGATTAATTGACTGGATTTGGGGAAATAATTGCTTACTTTCCACAGAAAACTTTGTGAAAAATCCATTTATTTACTAGGAGGGTTCGTTTAAGGGTGAGAATAGTTCAAAGGTCAAGTAGTAGAGTTTCTAGCTCCCACCTAAAATAGGGGGTTTGTTGACTTGAAAAAAGAATTTCCATACAATAATTTTACAAAATACCCTTCATTCAAAATTGAATACATCCCTAATGTTTTTTTTAGAAATCGGCTAATTAGGATCATTTTGGTGGAATTTTAAAATCTATGTGTAAATTGGGTTCAAATTTCCCAATGCAATTTCTAATAGTTTAACGAATGTAAACACGTTTTCAAACCCGGTTATGTCCGGTTTTATATTGTCTACAGAAATAATGTTTAGTTGATAATTTTCTACAATTTTCCTTCTTTTTTTTTCTATAGTTTTGAGAAATGTCATTACTATTCAAATGGTTATTCGGACGATTGAATACCTTCTTGTTATTTGTGTTGTAAACACGACGTTTAGGCCGATCCATTCTTCGGCCTTCTTCAGGTGTAAAATCCGAGTGTGATGGGTTAAACAGAAATTATGTTTAATACCCCGCTTTAGACATAATTTCTGTTTAACCCATCACACTCGGATTTTACACCTGAAGAAGACCGAAGAATGGATCGGCCGAAACGTCGTGTTTAAAACACAAATAACAAGAAAGAGTGCAATCGTCCGAAGAACCATTTGAATGTTCCTTCTATTAATAACCCAAAGATTATTACGATACAATTAATCGACATATGTCACTTTTTGCCAAAAGTCCGTGAGAGTTGCTAGTGATAAGCCTCAATTATAGACTTCTTCACGATCTACCGTTGTTTTTAATACGCAGTGGTTGTTGCATGCTTTGCGGGTGCGTGAACATAATCATTGCAAGAAGTAGGGAAAGGAACGTTGTTAAACGCCAAACTCTGAGCGGAAAAGCAGAAACCTGGCTGTGGGAATCGAAAATCGAAATCAATATCTACTTGAGTTCAAACAAGTCGAAGTGACTGAAATGTTTCTCTGTAAACCGTTCTCCGAAGTAGAGACTCGAAAGTATAAGCTCTTTATATTCATACTGACTTGAACAAAAAAAAGGCTTCGATCGGCCATTGAAGTAGAGAGAGACATATGAGTCATATTGACGCTTGTTAAAAGAGAAAAGGATCTTGCTAGATAATTATGTATTTGTATACCTGTGAATAATCCAGCTGGAGTGTGTGTGTGGCGTGGTGGGGAGGGGTGGGGGGCTTGTTCTTATTTTTTTTCTTTGTGAATACTAAGTACTTAATACGTAGATTGTGTTTATAATGATAATGATTAAGTCATTTGTTCTTTTTATTGAATAGAGTCAAACTAGAAGACAATTGCCAGCATTTGTATGTATGCCTGGACATTTTATTCAATTATTAAAATGAGAACATAATACAAGAATGGGGGGGGGAGAAGAAAAACACGAGTCGGTATAAGATCTTTAATGATCAGCGCACGCTCTCTCTCTCTCTCACAATATATGTGTGTATAGATACATAGAGAGAGAGAATGATGTAATTGTTCATGTGTATTGACATATATATAGTCTAAAAAGACATATATATAGTCTAGAAAGCTTTGTAGCTTCAAACAC
>VCCN01000986.1:11079933-11091608 GCA_006491835.1 Architeuthis dux
AAGATCGTGCTAATGGGCACTGCTCACATACTCAGGAAAAAATCTCCCAATCCAATAGCCCCTACCTAAGCCTTATACCCAACGTATGTGTCCCTGTGTGAAACTCTATCTGTCTTTCTTTACGCGAATTTTGTATTTGTTTAAATGTCTTCTTCTTTTCCCCCTTCTCTTTTATAATGTTTCAATTATATGTGTTTGTTCCCAGTGGATAGAAGGCAAACGAATGATATTAAAAAGAATGCTCAATAACTTCCTAAGAAAAACCTTCATTTTCCTTAGGTCTCAGGTGAAAGACTTGGTAAATAATCGTATCAAACAGCAAATCAAGGAAATAAATAATGATGATGATGATGGAGATTTTTTTAAATAATCTTTTTTTTTTTAAATAAAATAAATCACGATGCCATATCCGGTGTTGTGCACCTAATTGCATTTTGCATTCATTCCTTTATGTAAGTCTTCGCCTTTAGGTGCCCAGTCACAAAAATGCCATACATCAATCCGATCCGAGCCGTCTTCACCAAAATGTTGCAACATTTGTATTTCGTATGAATGCCATTTATATATTTTAGAAACCGTCAACCAAAACTGTCACCAAAACAATCAACATAGCTTTCTTCAGTTTTTAAGTGGGTCTGGGGATCTGATTGCCTGGCTATCTATCTATGTATGCGTGTGCGTACAAGCCGCACCAATGGAGCTAGAGGGCTGAACATTCCAATATTTACTCCTTATTATGTGTAGAAAAAACATTTTTTGTTTTTTTACAAAAAGTGTGCGGCGTTCAATTTGCAATGTTAGTTTATGCTAAATTGGTCCATTAGTCTGTGTTCAGTAGCATTCACGCATGTGTTTTTGAAAATTAGGACTTTTTAGTGATCACTGCTCAACAAAAGGCGGGAGAAGTAAGTTATTCATTGATCACCCCTTTTTCCAATTTTTAATTGATCACCCCCAACAAGGCATGCTGCCAAAAGACGTTGGTCCCGAGTGATTAACCAGACCTGTTTTTCTTTTTGTTTTCTTTCACAATATGTCAAATACTTTATCTGCTGTCACCACTTCCTTCAGCCACCCGTCGGGTAATTTAGGGTGGACGAATTCCTTATAAACGCTGCCAGCATCATGTCCGCTGCATCTTCATTAGTGGACGTTGGTGAATGACGAGTTGTCACTAGTCAGTTTATTTGTAACACTTATAGTCTTTTGGAATTCGGTGAGAAGTTTGGCAACAGTGCCGTATATGATTTGCTTACCATCATTTCTGTTGAATTTCATTGCAATCTTACGACCGGCTATCAATATTCTTTCAAATACGTTCTTCTATTAATCACCGCTACCCACAACAATGGTGTCTGCTCGTTGATTCTCATTATACACACTCATTTTTATTCTCGAAAGTTCACAAATACAATAACTCTAAACGAATACATATCTCCAGAGTGCAGAATATCCCGGCTTGTGGTTCAATTATTACTTTGTTTATTAGAAGAGAAAACGAAATAGAAAAGAAAAAACGAATTTCACAAAGCAAAAGAAGACCTTTAACTAAGTTTTAAATTATGATACTCAGCTGCTTTCCATATTACAGTTGTATAAGGGCTTCTTAATCACCGCTATCCACAACACTGGCTTATTGCTGGGTTTAGGTTATTCATGTTGTTTTCTTCTCTTTTTTCGTCTCTTCCCCCAAAAATAGGTTCATGGGGGAGGGGGCTTTAAAATCTATTTGGGGAGGAATTTTCAATGTAAGTTTATGCTGAATTGGTCATTAGTTTGTGCCCACCTTTATTTTTAAATTCGGACCTTTTTTAGTGATCACGGCTAAATAAAAGGCGAGAGAAGTAACTTACTTATTGATCACCCATTTTTCCAACTTTTTAATTGATCACCCCCAACACAGCATATATGGGTGGCGGTGATTCATAATTTCCTTTTGAATGCTAGTTTTCTATAGTTTTGAGAAGGGTCATTAACATTCAAATAGTTCTTCGGAATTTGAACTCCTTCTTGTTGTTTGTGTTGTTAACACGACGTTTCGACCTATCCATTCTTCGGCCTTCCTCAGACTGAATGTACTAGTCAGACAAGTGCGGAGTTCAACACGATGTGGCTTCCGCTACTCAACAGGGACAAGGTATGGAAGCCCAAACCCGACAAGAAACATCCGACTCCTATGTTATAATGGTTGCCACCTTTGAAGTTAAAAATTTCTGTTTACCCCATGACATTTGGATATTACACCTGAAGGTGGCCGAAAAATGGATCGGCCGAAACGTCGTGTTAACAACACAAACAACAAGAAGTTCAGAAGTTTCTTCTTGAAGAACATCTGAAAACAAAATTAGTATCGTGCGTATACAGATTTCCCCGCTATCCGAAATGGCGTAAATCGAAGAAGATATTAACATTAGTTTATATGGAAAGATTCTTTGAGCTTTCCCAGACACAAAAAATGGTGATGGTGGTATCTTAAGCTGTGTCGTCGTATGTGTGGTTGGTGGGAATTACAGGAAACTGGGGTGGCGGGGAGAGAAGAAGAAGGTGTGCACTGTCTCTATAACGACTCGTTCCAAAACAAACGTTAAGCATTATCTTCGCTTTCCACCCTTTTTTTGCAAACAAATGGCATAAAGCGTACTTTCAAAAAAGTGGTGTATACCTGTATAGTCAATTTCTTATGTTTAATGTCTATGGACTTTCGGACCAACCTGTGTTCTGAGTGCGTTGTGTCACTGAATTAGGGGGCCGTTCCTTAGAACTCGCAGAGTCTTTTTATAAACTGGATAATAAAAAAAACACAAACATAGAAATAAATGTTTCCCATTTCAGATCAACGAAATGTTTTTTCTTTCTCCATTTCTTTTCTTAATCAGCAATTCTCTTTTGTTATTTGTTTTCCTAGTTTTCAAATGTTTCTTTTGCGTGTGTATACGTACGCACGGGCGATCGCGTGTGTGTGTGCGCGCGTGTGTGTGTGCGCTGTGTGTTGGCACTCGGCGACCGGTGCTTTTTGGACATGCGCATGCGTGCGTCTGTTGCATTTCTACATTTCTCGTTTTAAGCAGCAGCAGCAGAGAAGCCATTATTTCACTCCCCCACCAGCACCACTACCCACACACACAAACACATACACACAAACACATACACACACACACACCTTTTAATTCTTTTATTATCATTAGTCGGAAAGAAAGTGGAGGACGGACATGATTTTAATTTCTTCATTCCAATAAATAAACCCGAACGTCAATCAGTTATTATTTCTCAAACGTCCCCCCTCTCCATCCCTCCCTTTACATTCCCCCCCCCCTCTCTATCTCTAACACTCTCTCGTTGTCTGCATGTTCTCCTCTCTTGATCTCTCTCTATCTCGTTCTCTCTCGTTTCTTCACCTTCGTTTAAAAAAGCGACGCTGCGCACACTTCATCGCTTTTACTTCACGGTTCTTTACCTCTCCCCCCACCACTTTTCCTTCAGCTCTTTTTCCTCGTCTGTTACACCAACCCCGCCTCTCCCTAATATCCCCCTCTCTCTCTCTCTCTCTCTCTCTCTCTCTCTCTGTCTCTCTCTCTCTCCTCACTGTCTTTCTTCCCCTCTCTATTTCTCTCTCTTTCTTCCCTCTCTTCCTCCCGCTCTCTTCCTCTCTCTTTCCCCCTCCATTGAAAATTGACGACTTCTTTTTCATTGGCTCTTCTTCTCTAATCCTGCTTCCCTCATTTTCCTTTTCCTTTCTTCTTCTTCTTCTTCTTCTTCTTCTTCTTCTTCTTCTTCTTCTTCTTCTTCTTCTTCTTCTTTCCACTATCACTCGCCTGTCTTCAGAATTTTCCATCAAACAGACAAGTCCGTTTCGTCAGTTTTACTGCACTTAAAACAATCTTGTTAAAGATTTCAAAGTCCCAATGTCAATAGTTCTTTCGCTGTCTCTAACGTTTCTATCTTTGCTTCTTGTATTCAGTTTTATTTTATTTTTTTATAAGACAGTTTTTCCCCTCTTTCAATTTCTTTACGGTTTTGCAAAAGATTATGTGGAACTCATTGTGTTTAGTGGACTGTGTGTGTAATGCCGTACTGTCGTATTATGCAAGCATGTTTATGTGTCTGAGCGGCTTTTATGTGTGCGCTTCTGAACGTGTGTTTCCGTGAAAATGTAACAGTGTGTGTGCATGCATTTGAATCAATCATGTGTACGCAAACGTGACTAAGCATCTTTATGCGTTGCAATGTTTTCAAGAACTCGGGAAGCTGGAATGTATGCATGTATATTTAAATGGAATCCACCAGACCAAATTTTAGTGCGTATCTAAAGACTCAATGTGCTTCATGGGAATGCGTTGCTCCTAAAATCTATACGTGTGCCTTTGGGCATGAATTTTTGTATGACATATGTTTGCAAGGTCGTAATTCTGAAGCTAAGTGTTGGTGGGCTCTGGATTATTATCGTTTTTGTGTACTTTTTTTACGAATACCTGTGCGTAAAAAAATGGTCGGTGAGTACATCAAACAAAATCCGGTGCCTAGGGTTCAATCCACGTGTAGGCGTGGTTCCTGAGACCCTACTTAAATTTGCTAAATACTTTCTTTGTTCTTACTTTCGGTCTCAAACCTTAAGTGTTCCCTAAGCTCAGGGGTCCTTCGAGCATTCCCACTTATTCATCGTAAAAAAGACATGTTCTGATGCTTACAGATAGCAGGAGATTTTTTAAGATATTTGTGTAGTATTTTCTGTGATTTACTGCAAAAAAACAAGAAAAATATTAGGTGTGTGCAAAAGCTTCCAGCAAAACACCGGTTCTCAACTGTGTATTCAGTCTATAGTTTTCAAAAAAAGCCACTGGGAACTTTTGCACACATCTAATCTATCCGAACGAAATACCAATGTATGAATGTTTCTATGCGCATATAAATTAACCTGGAAATTCCTGGAGTATTGGGTAGTAATTGTTTATAATTTCTTAGAAATAAGATTCTGGTAATACAATGATCCTCTACAGCGACAAAACGGTGATGAAGACCAGGAAACTGGCCCGAAAGAATCAATCTATTATAGTAACAACATCTAGGTTCAGAATTTCATACAGGCATAAGACTGTCAAGAGATTCGGCATTTGAAACATAACCTTGAATTGAACACCGACCACTGGCACTAAAACTAAGCAGGTACTGAAACAGGTCTGGTTAGTCACCCAATAGAAACTGTCACGTGACCAACGTCTTTTGGCAGCATGCCGTATTAGTGATGATCGATTAAAAAAATGGGAAAAGAGGCGATCAATGAATAAGTTATTTCTCTCGCCTTTTGTTGAGCAGTGATCACTAACAAATTTTTAAAAGAAAACAAGCAGACACAAACTAATGATCAATTTAGCATAAACGTTTTTTCTAGACATAATAAGGAGTAAATGTTGAAATTTTCAGCATTCTAGCTCCATTGGTGCGTCTGTATACATAATACATACATAGCCAGCCAGGCAGATCAACTTGAAAACTGAAAGAAATCTATGTTGAAAGTTTTGGTGACAGTTCTGGTTGACGGTTTCTAACAGAAGTACAATATCTTTTCTATGAGTGTACTCATGCTTGCACCTTGTACCTTGATTAGTGTTTTTAATTCGTTCAAAGACTTTCCGTACTTTTCGAAACTGCACTGTTCAAGGTCTTGTTATAATTTAATGTGTTTTGTTTCAGCTTATACTTAGTTACATTAATTTCTACAGCAATTTCTTAACTGTACTACATCACAACCTGCACTATTCAACGTATTTCTGTATTTAGAACTTTATTTATGTATATTCCTGTATGTATACCTTTCTTTATAACACGGGTCGCAGATTCTGCAATAACAAAACGAACCACTAGAGATAGAACTGTTTCCTCGTCTTTAATAAAGCTCCTTTGCTATAAAAAGCACTTTTAGACGTCAAGTCTCCAGTCACCTGGGGTTTCTTTTAAACTCTGAACCGCAGACATGTTTACATATAAATATGACTTTATATATTTTGTCATATGAGAGATGCATCAAAGCAGAACTACCAACGACTTTAATGAATGAGACGCAAAATTGAATGAACTCCAAATGCAGACAATTACACATTTGTACGTATTGCAAACTTGTAAAACGTATCATTGATTTCGCAGCGGAAGTTGAGACTCAAGATAAATGAGTTATCGTCCTTTGATCTACTCCGTAAGCCGTAGGCGTGCGCGAAAGTTCATTCACATCCGTGTGAATCACGTTGGATATACTGGTTCTCGTATGCTCACCGAAGTTAAGCAACGTCGAGAATGGTCAGTACATAGATGGGTGACTGCTTTGGAATACCAAATGTCGTAAGCGAGAATGGTAAACTGGGTGACGCCATTTCGTGTGCTTGTCTCCTCTGAGTCTATTTCACATATTGCAACTCGAGACAAGCGTAGGGGTGCTAGCTATACAAGCATGCTTGTGTTCACAAAGGAGGAAACAAATTGTAAATGCAGGAATTGGAGAGACTCGCGTATAAGTTGATCTTGTGTATAAGTCGATCCTTGCGGTATAGTCACGAAATCATTAATTGATGCTTTTTTGAAGCAAAGGGTTGCTCCTAGTCCTTCCTTTCTATGGATATATGTATCTATGTATCTATCTATGTATCCGGACTTCTCCCAGCCCTAACCGTTCATAGTAGAAACTTGAAATGTTACACAGACTCTCCCCTCAATGAGTAGGAAAAATGTTGTTGGTTTTTTTTGAAAATACACCACCAAATAGGCTTTTAGTATGGGGTTCAATTTACAATGCCAAGTTTATGCCAAATGGATCCCTTAGTTTGTGTCCAGCAGCATTCTCACTTGTTCTTTTGAAAATTTGAACTTTTTAGTGATCACTGCCCACCACCACTGTTTAATTTATAAGATAAAAAGAAGCATATATAGGTGGCGGTGATTCATAATTTTCCTTGGAATGCTATTCTTGTTTTTATTTGAATGTCAACCATACAAAATTATTTCTCATATATAGGTCGACCACCAAATGTGCGTAAAGATTTGGTCTTCAAAACTCGACCTATACACAAGTATATACGGCATTTGTTCTTTTTTTTTACTAATTATATTTTCCTAATTTTTATGCTTATCCATTTTCCCCTTTTCCTTTTTCTTTTCCATGTTCGATTTGTCCTGCCATCAAATCCCTTGCATCGATGTCTGATGGTGTTTTATGATTAAATTAATTTTTTCTGACGTGCCGCTCGTCTGCCCTCGTAGCCGGTGTAATGTCAATGCGCCGAGGCGGCCGTATAACACAAGGCAATCAATGGCAGTGCTTCGTGCAAATATTAAGACGACTTAATTGGCTCGAACCGACGTCAGTTTTACATGAACAAACTCACACACGTACAGACTGGAAGACTCATATCTACACACATGTATCCATACATATGCACGCACTCTTGCAGGTGTACATCCATAACGACACACATGTATTTACATACACACTTGTATATCTATCTACGTACGAGGGTGCACGAATATGTCTGCATCCTAACACGTAGTTATAAGCGGAATTTTGATCTGAATCTTTCACTGCATAATGTTCGATCTATCTGATTAGTATTGGCCGATAGATTAAGTTCATTGACAAAGGAGACTATGTTGAAAATAAATATTTGTTGTGTAAAATAAATGTCTTTTCCATTATTAGGCTACGGACCTATTGATGTACTTACGTACATACACACATAGTAATATATGTACACACACACGTGGGCATATCACGTTAAAATATATAACATCATCATTAGCCGTTATAAGTCCACTGCTGGACAAAGGCCTTTCCCATCTCCATCCATGACGACCTATCTTGTGCTAACCTCTTTTCTATCTCGTCCCTCCGTCTTGTGTCTGGTCTTTTCCTACTGCGTTTACTGTCCCAAGGGCACCAATCGGTTAGTCTTTTCCGCAATCTATCGTCATCTCTTCTTGCTAGGTGACCAGCCCATCTCCATTGTTGATGCTTAATTATTTGTATAATATCCTTCAATCTAGTCCTCCCTCTGATCCATGTTGATCTTTTTTTTATCTCTTAGAGTTATCCATATCATTGCTCTTTCCATGGCTGTTTGTGCTATTCTAAGTTGGTTTTCAGCTCGTTTTGTTAATTTCCAGCCTTCGCCTCCATAATGCATGGCTGGTATTATGCAGCCGTTGTATACTTTACGCTTTAGGCACATTGGCAAGGTGCTCTCCAGAATGCCTCTATTCATACCAAATGCTTTCCAGCCTGTCGTTATGCGTCGTTTTATTTCGCAGTCATGGTCTTTCACTAGCTTTATTATCTGTCCTAGGTAGATGTATTCATCAACCTCTTCTAGAATCTCACCTTCTATCATTATGGCCTTTTTGGAGATTATATATATATATATATATATAGAGAGAGAGAGAGAGAGAGAGAGAGAGAGCGAGAGAAAGTGAGAGAAAGGGAGAGAGAGAAATGTGAATATACACACATGTAGTCAAATACCCTCCCTAAAAAACCATACCACAAAGTTAGATAGATAGACAGACAGTGAGCGAGGTTGACTAGTGTACGGGGGACTGGGGTGTGCTTTTCGCCCTTTTTCGTAAAAGCGAAACAGTAGCGTAAAACGAACTTTCAAAGAGGGAGACATGCCTGTATTAATCACCGCTACCCACAACACTGGTTTATTGCTGGGTTTAGGTTGTGACATGTATATGTATCTATCTATGTATCCGGGCTTCCGTTCATAGTAGAAACTTGAAATGTTGTACACACACTCCCCTCAATGAATAGAGAAAATGCTTTTTTTTGGGGGGGGGGTGAAAAGAAGGTGGGGGTTCAATTTACAATGTAAGTTTATGCCAAATTGATCCCTTAGTTTGTGTCCATTCTTACTTGTTTTTTGTTTTTTAATTTAGACTATTTAGTGATCATTGCCCACCACCACGGTCTAATTTACCAGGTAAAAAGAAGCATATATAGGTGGCGGTGATTCATAATTTCACTTGGAATGCTAGTCTTTTTTATAGTGCTGCACTTTTTAAAATCTCCTTTTATGTTTATTTATAATTTGTTTTGGGGGATTTGATTACTTTTAGTGTGTTTTATATTATTATTTGTTTTATTGCTGAGACTCTAAAACCTGCTCGGCAGTGAGGCAGCTTTGATCGTACACGATGGAGAGTGTCCTTGTTAGGATGTGTTCGCCTTTTTCTGGGGGTGACAGCTTTACTGTCTAATCACAAAACTGACCAGCGTTAATTATTTTGCCAGCCAAGAGCAGTAAATTAACACGGTCTGTCGTCAATGTGCGAGTGGGTGCAGAATAAGTCATGACTTTTGGCTTGGAATAGCTAAATATTCCCCACCGGTAACTGAGAACAGTGTCTGCTCCCAGGTCAAAGCGTCCTGCGAATTCAATCATATAGCTATACTCTTCATTATCCGATTGTTACACCATATCATATTGCTTGTTTACACTTAGTAGTAGAATATGTAATAGTCTCTAGTTGTCCGAATTTCTTAGATGAAGCATTGCTATTATTACTTTTTGACTAGTTTTTCTCTCATCTTGTTTGTGTTGCTTTTCATCGCAACGCTCAGATCGTTTTCATATTCTACGACCGTTATTTCCGTCCTATGCTACTTGTTTAACAGTTTTGATTGTAAAATGACATTGCTTCATCTGAGGAATTCTGACAACCTAGTACATACCATTCCAGCAAAATCATGTTTGGCTATTAACGTCTCGTGTTAACCCCTAAGAACCCAGACCCATTTCTCATTGAAGGAACATTACAGGGGATATAAAACCCCAAAACAAATTATACATCATAAAATGCATTAGAAAACATTCGTAAAGTTGTAGCCGTGTATTGTTTTTTCCATGACTATTTCAACTCTAGAAGCTCGGAGTGATATATATGTCACAGCGATATTTTCTTAACTTTTTCTATATCAATTTGTTCAAGAAATGTGGCCAGAATAAGTTAGATGTAATATAGGACATGTTATTAAAACATTAGAATTGTTTAAATGGGTTAAAACTTAATTGTTATTAACAAAAACAAGCTTGTTAAAAGTAGTTACTTCTCACCAACATGGCAACCAGGCAAACCACCGTTTAGGAAATGGAATTCTGGGTAGGCAAATTGACACACAGTCATGTGACTGCACCAGGATGTTCAGTAGATGTTACTTACTATATTGTATGAGTTAAAATAAAAGATACAGCTTTATAAGTGACTTTCCGGAACCTTTAAAGTGTATGTGAGACCGGTGTCACTGTGAGTTCTTATGAGTTAATAATGAGAACGACGATAGATTCCGATCTCGTCGATTCCTTTGTTCTCACGAGACTTCAATAGATGCTGGCAAAGTAAGAACGTGAGTCACAGATATTATTTTTAGGTCTGTAAGCGTCCATTTACTCATCTTAGATCATGGGCGTCTGAAGCCACTTTTCCGGATGGAGGGGGGGTGCAAAAGGATATATTCGGGGGAAATATATCCGGATGGTCGGTAAGAGACTTGTCCATAGCTGTTACTGTTCATAGTAACCCATTGATCCCCGGCCATGTATTTAATATCTACTTCGATACAGACTAATACCGCCCGAAATTCAGCTTCCTTCTCGTGGAAAAAAAAAAAGAAATACTGTTCAGGTGATGATTGAATGCTTCGCCCCTAGGTTTGAAATTAATCCACATCGCAGACAATATCTTTTATAGGAGGTTCATGCCATGGCTAAAATAAAACAAGAAAGCAATAATGATATCTGGTTGTCAAATAAATGTGACTGTCATCTTCCACCTTCAAAATCTCATTGAAAGAAAAGAGCCAAATTCCTTCAGATGTAATTTCTAAGAGTATTCTCTTTTTTCTAATCACTTACACAATCCTGTTACCCTATATATATATATGTGGGGCGGGGGATGTGTGAACATTCGAAGTTTGCATAGTTTTTGAGAACAGCCTATACAAGTGTGTATGTGTGTGTATACAATGCAAAATGGTTGCGGGGCAGCAGCATGTACAGTCAGTGGTAGACTAGCTCACTAACGCTTACCCTGCAGCAAAGCGCCAATGTATATAAAGATATGTATTAGTTGAGAACCTATATTTTTCCGGCGCCGGTGTGAACGACTGCTAAACGAGCGGCCTAAATCGCAAATGTGAATAAAAAAACGAGCTCCGTGCGGGAATCGAACCCGCGTTCACCCTGGAAGCAATCTTATACGCAGGTTATGTTCTACCGACTGAGCTAACGAAGTTGTCATGGTAGGCAGGAGTCTTTTAATCCTACACTTTGCTGGATTCTCTACTCTCACGTTTGTATTCAGGCACGAATATAATGTGGTTCTCAATGTCGACAGTATGAAATCAAATGATGGATATTTTGTTATATCCGACAGAATATGATAATTATAAATCAGCAGCAGCCGTCATAAGTCCATGCTGGACAAAGGTATTTCGCATCTCCTTCCATGACGACCTTGACTGTGCTAACCCCAGCCACTTTTCATCCCTCCACCATGTGTCTGGTTTTTTTCTGTGTTTTCTGCCCCATGGGCACCAATCGCTTATTCTTCGTTTTATTTTGCTATCCTGGTCTTTCTCTAACTGTATTACCTGATCTAGGTAGATGTATTCATCAACCTCTACTAGAGCCTCTCCT
>VCCN01000986.1:11236472-11247370 GCA_006491835.1 Architeuthis dux
AGAAGAAGAAGAAGAAGAAGAAGAAGAAGAAGAAGTGATTCATATCTGCATATTTGATAGAGTCGATGTTTAGTTCATTAAACACTTTAGTTTTAAATCTTCAAAATCCCTCTTCGATGATGATAGCTATAAATGCCTGCACATGTTTAATTTGAGCAATGTTTCACAAGAGGAAAACGCTTCGTAGTATAATCGATGAAACATCACTCAGATATCAAAATTGCTTGAAATTATGTCTCTTTCGTCTCTGATGAATCATAACTCCGGGTTATTTTACGAAGACATTTGAGTTATTCTCACTTTGCATGGAAACGTTTCAATTTTGAGAAATGGTTTCTTTGCAGATCTAATGGACTCGTAAGGCCAGTAAGGCAATCCATCTTGGACGTTGGGCTAGTACAGCGGTCCTGTAAAAATCCACAATTGCTAAAAGAAAAAGATGATTAGGTGTCCATGGATCGTTCTGGAAATGGAGACAAAAATCATTGCCTCGTGTGTCTCTTGCGACAAGGGAAGCAACTTTGCTTGCTTTGCTAATGAACTCGTCTTTATCGAATGCTTGCCATTCTGTGTCCGCGTAGCTATTTATACTGTCAACTAGTTTTACCCATGTGTTTAAATAATTTTGCAATTGCTCTGTACTTTCTTGTCTATGTTCAGTCACAATGAACACGGATCTTTTGCGCATTTACAAAAGAAATAAGGGAGATTACTCTATGATTACCGACAGAAAATATAGACCATTATATGACGTATTATATAAGTAAATGCTTGTTCGTAAATAAAAGAAACATCTTATTAATGTGAGACATTAGTTTAATGGGAAATGACTTCTTTTTAATACTTAATCATGTATGCTGTATCATGATACGGGCAACTCTCTTCCATAAGGCTTTTCAGATGATAAATTATTGTTTTCACTAAAGAAATGTAACGGTCCCTGCATAGTACATGTCTTACCACCTATAACGCTCACATGAATCAATTTGTTTTATATTAGAAACCATCACCAAAACTGTCAACATAGGTTTCTTCAGTTATTTGAGCTGGTCTGTCTGGCTGGCTGTCTGGCTGGCTGTCTGGCTGGCTATGTATGTATCATGCGTACAGGCCGCACCAATGGGGCTAGAGGGCTGAACATTTAAACATTTACTTCTTATTATGTCTAGAAAAACTTTTTTCTTTCTTTAAAATTCCCCCATAAATAGGTTTTTAATGGAGGTTCAATTTTCAATGTAAGTTTATGCTATATTGGTTCCTTAGTTTGTGTCCGGCATCATTCACGATTGTTTTTGTTTTTTTTAAATTCGAACTTTTTTAGTGATCGTGATTCAACAAAAAGGCGAGAGAAGTAATTTATTCATTGATCACCCCTTTTTCCAATTCTTTAATTGATCATCCCAACACAGCATGCGTGTTGACGTTGTCATGTGACAGTTTCTATTGAGTGACTAACCAGACCTTTTTTTTATATAAGACTCGATATCAAATCACTTCCTTTTTATTTTTTGTTGTGTTACGGAACCAAACTCACAAACGCACAAGACCACAAACAAACATACAGAAATCTGATCATTATTTTATAGATATAACCATGATGTAGTGTAACGGTTGTCGGCACAGAAAAGGGAATCGGCCCACGGAGTTCGACTAAAACTACTTATGTTTACTTAACACTATTATTATTGTATTATGCCTCTAGGCATCTCCAACTGTACACACTATTTACACATCAACTTCTAAACAGTTCATAAAAACATATTAAAATGTCCATAAATACAAACATCTACAATTTAGCACAATTCACAGATCAGACTCTCTTGAAAATCTCATCTGATAGATTCCAAAAATGTCCTTGTAATCTCATGTGCTTTCCATAATTTTTAAAATTATTTAAATTATTTTTAAAACTTTGTACACCATTGCTATCTTTAACATGACTTGTTAAGAAAAGTATGAATCCACGTGTCTGCACTCTGTTCTATTGTCAGATGTTTAATAAAAATTATTGTTTTTGGCATGCCACGATACCTGACAGAGAACAAGAGAGTGTGTGAGTTAGCACCTAGACAAACCACTCTCCAATAAATTCCACCAAGGTAGTAATAACTGTAAAATAAAGTTTTACATCTATTGTCAGACTTGACAGGGGGTCTGAATCAGGGTGTATTTTAATTAAATGTAGTACTTGAACCATGTCAAAGAGTTGTGCGATAAAATATTCGAAGAGAAGGGGTCCGTGTGATTAATTGAATAAGAGATTTAATTATTTGCTGACAGCTCGTTTACTCACTAATAAAACCTATTTGACTATTTTATTGTTTTCTTGTTTTTAGGCGAAAGACTTTGACAAAATGGGAACTCTGAACAGTCGTGTCAAATACAAAATCATTGATTCATCAAATAATCTAACGGAAAATTTCACTATAGACGAATTTCGCGGAGAAATATCGCTGAACGGTCCGCTAGATTATGAAGGCCTAGACCCGGATCTGAATGGCAAAATCATCATCACGGTGATGGCCTACGACATGGGAATCCCACCAATGAACTCCACAACCAATGTCACAGTTACCGTTGAGGTAAGTAATCAAACAAAATCAGCGAAAATTGAATCCATTTGCGATTGGGGGGGGGCGTGGAACTGATTGATAGAACGTTGAGGCCTATCTTCTGTTAAAGGTTCGTTCGTGACACTTGTTTCAAACATCAAGACGAAACTCTTCTCCTTAATAGTTAGCTTCCTTCTCGAGCATCTGTCATGTCCACCGACAGAAAGATAATTCTATTACTTCGTACGCATAAATTGATTCCATCTCCAAACACACTGACGTGCAATGTCATCACTTTTACTCGGCTGGCCACCCTGAACAACACTAGATATTGTAGGTTAATCGATTCTTTACGTTTGAGTCTAAACACAGACGTTTCATCTATCACGGCCTATGACAACATCCATCATTCCTGTACATCGAAATTCTGAGCTGAATAAGGTTTCGATCTTTTTAAGTATCATCATTGTATAAATTTATTCCTGTATGTTAAAGTAGCTCCTTATGTTACTATACTAACGTGCGATAGCAGCACGCACCCACGACTTAGTGTTTTATATAATTGCGAATATTATCTTAGCTGTTCCTTTTTATTATTCAATGAAGTTTCCATAGTTATTAATCTAATACTAGTTTTACATCTTATTATTGTTGCTTTTTAGATGAAACATTTTCACATTATTATTCTAATACTAGTTTTACTCCATCTTATTATTGTTGCTTTTAGATGAAACATTTTCACATTATTATTCTAATACTAGTTTTACTCCATCTTATTATTGTTGCTTTTTAGACAAAGAATTTTCACTATTATTATTTTAATCCTCTTGTTACTCCATTGTATTATTGTTGTTTTTTGGATTAAACATTTTCACTATTATTATTTCAATATTATTTTTACTCCATTTCATTATTGTTACTTTTTAGATGAAGCCTTTTCACTATTATTATTTCAATACTATTTTACTCCATTTCATTATTGTTACTTTTTAGATGAAGCATTTTCACTGCTGTTATTTCAATACTAGTTTTACTCCAACTTATTATTGTTACTTTTTAGACAAAGAATTTTCACTATTATTTTAATACTTGTTTTACTATATTTTATTGTTGCTGCTTTTTAGCATTTTTACTATTATCATGTTATTAATAGTTTTACACCATCTTATTATTTTTGCTTTTCGTCACAAACACTCTGATAGACTCTTCGGTCACTAGAGAGAACAGTGCGGAATTCGAAATAAAGAAGTAGCTTCCTAAGGGACTTGAAGTCGCATCCAACATATTGGGAACTTGTCTTTCATGGGTGTCGCATTAACCGCTTCTGCCACGGAATCAAAGCACTAATCTGTAGTCATTCTGCTTCCGTCTTCCCCTCTGATTCTCTACACCATCTTTATTTTGTTACCTAGTAATAACAGAGATATTAGAAACCGTCAGCCAAAACTGTAACCAAAACTGTCAAAATAGGTTTCTTCAGTTTTCAAGTCGGTCCGGCTGGCTGACTCGCTATGTATGTATCGCGGGTACAGGCCACACCAATGAAGCTAGAGGACTAAGAATTTCAACACCATAGAATGGTAGCATGCAGAACTAAATTTAACTTTAAAACTGAAAGGAATAAAATGATCCTTAAGAAGAAGAGATGCCCCAATAAGATAGAGATAGAGAACATTAGTAACTTCAGAGTAACGATAGAGAACAGATTTCAGGCCTTGTGGAATACAGAAAGTGACATAGAGGAAAAAAGTAATAGCCTGGCAAATATAATTAAGGAAGCAGCAGAGATGGTAGGCAATACAAACGTAAACAATAACACAGGGAAATACTCTAAACGAACATTAAACTAATCAAACAGAGGAGAAATATGAAGATAAAAACTAAAGATGTCTAGAAACAACTTCTTTTTCCTTTTTTTAAAATCCCTCCCTAAATAGGCTTTTAGTGGGTGGTTCAATTTGCCATGTAAGTTTATGCACTTATGTATCGACTCATAATTTTGAGATAAAAAGTAACAATAACTGACAAGATGGAGTAAAACTAATAATGCTCTAATAATGCTCTAATAATGCTCTTGGTTGCATTTATACTCTGGTTGTATTTGGTTATTGAGACTGATAAACTGGTTCTGACCTCGTTTTAACATTAGTTACATTATTAGAAACCGTCAACCAAAACTGTCACCAAAACTGTCAAAATAGGTTTCTTCAGTGTTTGAGTTGATCCGGCTGGCTGGTTGGCTATGTATGTATCACGCGTACTGGTCGCACCAATGGAGCTATCATAATTATGTCTAGAAAAAACGCTTTTTTGTTTTTTTTAAATTACCCCACTAAATAGATTTGTAATGGGGGGGGGGGTACAATGTAGGCTTATGCGCAAATTGATCCCTTAGTTTTGTCCACTTGTTTCTGTTATTTATTGGGGGGGGGGGATTCGGACTTGTTTAACGATCACTGCCTAACAAAAGGCGAGAGAAATAACTTATTCATTGATCTCCCCTTTTACCAATTTGTTAATCACCCCCTAATACTGCATGCTGCCAAAAGACGTTGGTCACGTGACGGTTTCTATTGAGTGACTAACCAGACCTGTTTTACGCTATTTTATATGATCTAAATTTTTTCATTTTATTAAATATTTTCGCTCCTAGGAATAATATTTTAAATCTCTCCGGTCTTAGGAATAATATCTAGGCTACCATTACCTTTCTTGTTTCCATATGGCTGCGACTTCAGCTGTTCTGATAGCGGAATCGACCGAAGTCATCCGCTGCTGCTGATGGCGAATTTAAAGTCAAACAAAGAGACGAGAAGATTCCTTAGAACGGCATTTCTTCTTTTCATTTTTTACTGATATCGGGTAATTTCATGTGGTTCAAGAGACTAGTGTTTTTTTTTATAAATACAAATGAACAAAGGATAAGTTAGGGGTAGTGTTTTTAGCCTAAGGGTAGGGGTTGAGGTTGGAGTTAGGGTTAGTGTTGGGGTTGGGGTTGCTATTTTTAGGGTTTAGGGTAATTAGGGTTAGTGTAAAACTCTAATCCTAACTACCCTAGTTGTTACGTTTTTAGGGTTTAGGGTAGTCAGCGGAATCGCCCGAGTCGTCGGCAGATGCTATGGGGTTGGGGTTGCTATTTTTAGGGTTTAGGGTAGTTAGGGTTAGTGTCCCGAGTCGGCGGCAGCTGAAGTGGCCATATGGAAACAGGAAAGGTAATGATTGCCAATATCTATAACAAGATCTTAGCTAATTCAAAAATAAATTCACATAGAAAATGCGTCCTACTAATTAACTCTTGTTAAATATAACGGAACAGGCTAAAAATTCTAAAAAGCAAAAACCACCATTTAAAAAAAGAATGTAATATAATTATTATTATTTTCAAATTTCAGTTAATGTTAGTCAACATATAATTTTATGTACTTTTATTTTTCAGGACGAAAACGACAATGTGCCTATTTTTGACAAAAAAATGTATTTTGCTCACATCGCTGAGAATTCGCCACCTGGTAAATTCTTTACTGTATTTTTGTGCCAATAACACACTCAAGAGCTAAATTCTCTACAAGAATTGCAACTATTTTCGTTTAGTAATCAATATAGAAGGGAAAGTTGCCAGCACTTTTGGTTACAAAATGTTTTGATTTACTTCAGAGTTTGTTTTTTATTTAATCAAGAAAAACGTATATTTAAATAAAAGTGTTTGTATATAAGTGTGTAAGTGAGTGCGAGTGCGTGTAAGACCGAATATTTTCGAGAAAGTGTCTATCCATGCGTAATTGTGTTCGTTGAACGTAAATGAATGCTTACACGTAGATACACAAGCGCGTGTATGTATGTATTAGGTGTGTGCAAAACTTTCCAGCGAAAAACCGTTTGTTCAGTCTCTAGCTTTCAAAAGAGAGCGCTACGAACTTTTGCACACACCTAATATTTACACATAAGTGCACTTTTATCTGAACAATTGATTTGGTGTTAAAAATGCGTATTATCTTTCAATTCTGTTTCTATTTTACGAGAAATGTCATTGCAATATATATATATATATATACACGTAGTTACCGTATAAGCCAGATTATAAGACGAATGGTTTACAAGGGTATTTGGAGGACTATCGCTCACTGCAACTCATCCAAGCCCAATAACTCTCCATATGGAATTCGGTGTCAGGCCCCTGGTCATAATACCAGTGTATTAGACGCAGTGTAATATTTGCATAGTTTTGTTAATCACCGCTACCCACAGCACTGGTTTATTGCTGGGTTTAGGTTGTTCATTTGTTCTGACATTTATATGTATCTATGTATCTATCTATGTATCCGGACTTCGCCCAGCCCTAACCGTTCATAGTAGAAACTATGCAAGTTTGCACACATAGTCCCCTCAATGATTAGTTTTTTTTTGTTTTTTAATCCCTCCCTTTAAATACGTTTTTAGAGGGGGGTTCAATATGCAGCGTACATTTATGCTAAATTGGTCACTAAATTCAGACCGTTTTAGTGATCACAGCCCAACAAAAGGCGAGAGAAATAACTTATTCATTGATCACCCCCTTTTCCAACTTTTTAATTGATCACCCCCAATACAGCATATACGGGTGGTGGTGATTCATAATTTCCCTTGTAATTTAATTTTTAATGAAATGACCGTCTTATACACCGGCCTATACGGTAAATTCGTCGTGTTTTTTAGGCTTTGTCGTCATAGTCCTTTAATCATTATTATCATTAATACAGGCACTAGTGTGACCAAAATACGAGCACATGATGCTGACTCGACAAGCCCGAACAACGAGGTCATTTACCGAATCGACAGCGGAGCATTCGACAAGTTCCGTATTGATGCCGCCAGCGGAATTCTAACTGTCGAGAAAGGCGCCATATTGGATCGTGAGAGTAAGGCTAAGTATCAGTTGAACATTTCAGCCATCGACCGTGGTACGCCATCGAACCACGGCAAGTGCCAAGTAATCATCTACATCGGGGACATAAATGACGAATCACCGTCCTTCGACAAACCGACCAGCTACCTGACAGTCATGGAGAACCAAACGACTGGCACTGTAATACATACTGTGTCTGCAAAAGACAACGACTTAGGTGCCCACCTAGAATATTATATTATGTCTGATCGCATCCAAGCCTTCAATGATCTCACACCTGTGGCACCAAAGATATTAGAAACGATCAAGGTAAGTTTGTTATATAATTCCCAACAAAGGTTAATCAGCTCTTTATTAAGTATTAAGTAACATAAAGTCACGTTCTAACAGTTAAGCTGTTGAAAAAGGACATTACGATTACTGAAGCCTCTTTAAGAGATTCAATTTGATTGGTTCAATTTGAAACTATGTTTGACCAATCAAAAATAATTTAATAATGATCACGCCTACAAAACGCTTGCGCGATGTTAAAATGGCTTAAACAGCCGTAACATGTACATCAGAAGACATACACCAATACACAAGACGAAACTACGTTCATAAAAAATATTAAGTTTAAAATTTTAAGGTTTCTTTTAAATTTTTAAGTTTTAGAATTTTGATATTTATAACGTCTAGAACCCTGAAATTGAAAATATTAATTCCTAGAAGAATTAACAGAGACCTCCACGGGAAGGCCCTCTACGTGATCCCCTTCGTATGGACTGAAAGCCAAACGAAGAAACTTCTGTCTCCAGTTCTGTCTCCAATTCAATGATTTATTTTTAGATGCGCTACGTTTCTCTAGCAGCGATAGTTGTCACTGACTATCTGACAAGTTTACATATCAACATATTGAACGTAACTTTTTAATGGCGTAATAAAAGAATATTTGTTTGTTCTTTTTTTAAATCAATTATCGAAATCAAACTGAGACATAAGGTTGCGTTCGGTTTTTAAGAAGAAGCTAAGACATTTCTTTTAACATAACTCATATCGCGGTGTTTTTTTAAAAAACATATCTCATATCGCGGTGTTTATCTTTTTTAACATCTAACTGAACTCGTGTTTAAATAGCGCATCTATGGTCTGACTTTCAGGCTTGTTTATTAGATGAAGCATTGGAAACCATTATTAATTATTTCATCTTATTATTTTTAAGATAAAACTATTCAAAGATCAATTATGCTTGACAATGCTTCATCTAATAACAAAAATAAATCCGGGTAATATTACTACTACTACAACGAGTGTACATACAAACAATAACAAATATGGCGCCAAACGATTGGGGATGAATGAAGGATGAGTTTTAGAGTTATATTTTATCTTCTTTTTTCATTAGACTGTTATTTCACTAGATTTCTTTGTTTCTCTGTACATATTATTTATTTTTCAGCTTTTGTGCATTTACCAGATTCTTCAGCCGAAGTATTATTATGCAAATTCATCTTCTTTTCTTTGCAGAGTCATTTTGGCATCTTTAGTAACAATGGTTCAATATACATTAAGAGCCCGCCAGACCGAGAAGAGGCCGATCAGGTGATTCTACCCGTTCTAGTCAAGGACTTGAATGCGTGGAAATCGCCAACGGTTCAGGATGTAACTCGAGAACAGACCGCTACATGTAAGAAAGACTACATTTATGATCGGACAGAATCATTAAGCTTGTCTGCTGCTTACCCATCTATTAGATTGTTACACATGAACATGTTGTTTTTATATCATAGAAAACTGAGTGAAACATCTACTAATGTAATTGCATTCTTTGTATATTCTATGTAAACAGAGGTATAATTCGTTATTACTGGAGGTTTTTGAGTCCTTAACAGTAATGGTGTCTACCCAAGAAGTTAGACTAATTTTCAAGCACAATTTCAAATTAGGAAATAATGCTGCTCAAACTGCTGATAACACCAACAAAGCATTTGGAGTGAACACTACTACAGTGACATCTGTTCAGCGTTTGTTCAATAGGTTTAGGTCTGAAAATATGGATACCAATAATAAACCATGAGAGGGACACAAACCAGTTATTAATGATGAATTATCAACAGAAGTGGCCAACGACCCACGAACAACAGTTCGAACACCATCTGGAAAATATAGGACTTCAATAGAGACCATTACACGTCATCTCAAGGCAATAGGAAAGGTTAAAATGGGTCCCATATGAACTGAATGAAATGCTCTATGACAGTTCCAAACCCCACACCTCACACCGTAGATAATTAGGATATGAAGTCTTGTAGCCTCCTTCATATTCAACTGACATTTCTTCTACATATTATCATCTTTATAAGCATTTTGAATTTCATATCCGTAATAAAAGGTTCAATAATGGGGAAGTCATAATTCGTGCTGTTACTGAATCTGGTACCACTAAACCTAAAGAATCTTTATAGAGATGGCATATTATCATTAGCGGATCATTGAAAAGATATTATTGCTTCCAAATGTGTCATATTTTGATTAGATATTTACTGTTTTTGCTTTTTATATCATCCGTCATAATACTATTCAAAATACGACGTCATATGCAGCAATGTAATATAATCTCCCACTGAATCCTGATATGAAACTTGCTTAAAGATCAATTCCCATCATCTCAAAATAGCAACGGTATGACGTAAATTGTAAACAGAAAAATGTTTAAAATAATTCAAACTGTCTACGTGTCTAAAATTGATTGTTGCATTAATAATAAATTCCCGTTTTTTAGTCTTAACCGCTATTAGGTATAGGTCTTTAGTGTAAGCCTTACGTTTACAATCATTGTTAACTAAATTTAGATGAAACTGTTTGGAAATTCCATGTTCAGAGAAGGTAGCAGTACCATAGATTTTGTTTTAGGGTTTCTTAATTTCTTAGCTTTTCAATGTTTTTTAGATTCATAATAATTAGATATAATATTTCCGCTGACTCACTGTCTGGTTCTTTTAGCAATTGGGTAGTTTTTAGGATTATATTTTAGGATATCATGGATGTCAGAGGAAAAAGTACATAGACTAGCACAAACAATAATAATAAAACCATATTAAATAGAATAAAAATATCCTTATTTTCACAGTTCGTAATACCTACATAGAGCATTGTCTTCATCTGCGTATACGATGAAATTTAACCGCACACTTTATGAAATATGATAATGTGGTTGTTGTTAACTAAATGCCTGTATTCATTTTGTATTAAACTTGAAACAACTAAACATCTTCGACGTACACTGGTTAGCCTTGGGCTTTATTGTCATTAGATTACATAAAGTGGATTTGAGTCATAATTCCGAATGCCATTATACCGAATGACTGACTGTCTGGTTCTTTTAGCAATTGAGTAGTTTTAGGATTATATTTTAGGATATCATGAATGTCAGAGGCAAAAATACATAGACTAGCACAAACAATAATCTCTCACTAGATTATTAA
>VCCN01000986.1:11367221-11383547 GCA_006491835.1 Architeuthis dux
AAAAAAAGATCCCGAATCCGGAAGTAGGATTAACACATTGCGTCAAATTCGCACCCCATCCGAACGAATCAGTATCTACACACCACCCACCAAACCACCCTGCTTGGTGCAAACCCTACCCTCATTAAGACCCCATTTTTCTTCCACTCACTAATTATTTATGTCATACCAACAACAACAAAAAGATTTTTGAACCGAACACCAAAATTAAGCACAATCAAACACTTGCAACGACCAACATAACAGAAACTAGCATTCCAAGCGAAATTATGAATCACCGCTACCCATATATGCTGTGTTGGGGGTGATCAATTAAAAAGTTGGAAAAAGGGGTGCTCAATGAATAAGTTACTCCTCTCGACGTTTGATGAGCTGTGATCACTAAATACGGTCTGAATTTTCAAAAAAAAATAAGCTGGCACAAACTAGTGACCAATTTAGAATAAACTTATATTGCATATTGAACACCCTTCTAAAAACTTATTGGGGAGTTCAAAAAAAATATACATTTTACCTGCTTATTGAGGGGAATGTGTGTGCAAAATTTCAAGTTTCTACTATTAGGGCTGGGCGAAGTCCGGATACATAGATACATATAAATATCAGAACACATCCTAAACCCAGCAATAAACCAGTGCTGTGGGTAGCGGTGATTCATAACTGACTTGAACGCAGACGTAAATGTATAAAGCTATAATTTATAATTGTTTACCTCAGTCGGCAAAGACGTCTCTGCATGTCAGCGCATACGAAGCAATAAGTACCAACAAGCGTTGATCTTTTTCCAATGTCCAAGATCCTTTCTTTTTTACTTGAGTGATAACGTGGCTGGTTTGACCGAAGGCTTCTCTTTCTTTTGGCAACTATCTCTGGTTCGACAACCATTTAACCTCAATCCTACTCTTTAGCAGAGAGACATTGAGTACCATTTTTTTGTTTTTTAAGTCCTTTGTATGAATCGGCCAGGGATTGATCCCCGGTCGCTTACGACACCTGGTATTCGTGTTAATCCATTGTATGATTTATCCTCGTTGCTGTAATAAGATTATTTTGTATTGTGTTACGCCGCATTTCATATCATTTTTTTAGATAGAATTTAATCCTTTATTTATATTTTATAACATTTGTGTTGCTGCTTGTTTGTTTTGGGGTTTTTTTTTACTCATCAAATGATTTCACCCACTGCTTTTGCAGATATTTATTTTACGAAGATTATAAAAAAATAATTTTTCCCGAAATCTTTACAAGAAAGAAATCTTAACAGAAACGCTGAGGCTTCGCGGCTTTTTGGCTAAGATCAAAGTGTAGTATCTGTTCTTCGAAACCGCCATGGCTTCAAAGTTTAGAGAAGCACGGCCCTTCTGGGGTCCTTATGACATGCTCGGGTATCGTCCTGGGAGAAGTTGCACAGGATATCTTGGCCAGCTGGTCGGGAGGCGATCACCATTAGCCTGCTCAGGATTCGTCCTGAGAAGCTTTGGGGATCTCCACCCCACCCCCTTTATCCCGTTCCTCGTGGCATTTGTCTCAGTGGCAGGGATTTGGGATTCTCCCCCTTCAAGTCTCTAGTCACGGGGACATGGGATCCCCCCTCCCTACTGATTTCGGCACCAAATGACACGCCAAGGGTCGATGTGCCGTTAAACAAAACAACAACAAAAAGAAACGCTTATTTGCTGAACGTTGGCTTTAAAATGTTAATAATACTTTTTGATTAATTAATTTCTATAAATTTATTTTTTTAATGAAGTTTGCGAAATGGAGTTAAATTCTAATTATGTATTACTGAAGAATTACAGACTTTCATGACTTTGAGGATAACTTGTATTTCGTCTTAATTTCTGTTGCTTTTTATTATACCAGTAGTGCTAGATGTATGAAGCCTTGTCAATTATCATTAGCTAGAATGATACCTGTCAAAAATGACGGGATTATTTACGTATGGATCGGCACTTCTGCCTAGGATTAGAGCATCTGTGCTCCTTGCATAGGTCCAAAGTGTCGCTGCCCCTTCAGGATCAGAGTGTAGTTTCTGTGCACTCGTCTTTGGATCAAAGTGTCGCACCCCGGTACTCCTGCCTAAGATCAGAGTGTAGTATAAAAATATACATATGGATATACATTGCATTTTATTTATGTGGATTTTATTTATTTCCGTTGTTTTTTATTACAACTTTCATGTTGCTTCATCTAAGAAATTGGAAGACTATTACATCAAATACTACTAGTGTAATGAAACAATAATATAATGGCAGCATAGTGGAGATAATTAAGAAGCGTGGGTTGGAATACAGAGGCTTATTCTTTATTCCGATCCGCGCTGCTTACTAACGGTCGTAGGATGACGACCAGGATGCGATGAAAAGCAATGGAAATAAAGATGAAAGAAATACTAGTATTAAACAATAATAATAATTGAAAATGATTCATGTAAGAAATTCAATTGATATTACATTTAATATTATAAGTGTAATAAAAATCAACTGAAATTAAGATGAAAGAAATAATAGTAAGTCATTCGAATGTTATTACAACTAATACAATTAGTGTAAAGAAAAGTAACGAAAACTAAGGTGAAAGAAATACTAGTCAAAAATAATAATAATAATAATAATAATAATAATAACAACAACAACAACAACAACAACTTATATTTAGTCGGTTTATTCCACGAATTCTTTCTTTTTTTATCGCCATGTTTTCTTATCATTCGTGGGTCGTATGCGGACTTGCTATGAAAGCCTACAAGTTGGTGAATGTTCGGAAGAACTTGGGTTCAAAAAATGTCCTCAATGAACTGGAAGCACAATGTAATGATCCGAATGCATAAACGTATTTCAAAGTCATCATCACAAAATAACATCGGAATCATTGGTTTATTTTTTGTTAGGAAACCAGGAAAATATTCCCCATACAGTAAGTAGTATTTTAGGCGCGGGATTCATTCACGTTCCCTGTGAATACGCAACGGTACACTTCTAAAGCTGGTTCATTTTTCTGATTTCTTCTCATTGTTTCACACGGGATATTATTTAAAATTAGAGATTTATTTCAGATCAAATCTTTATATTCATATGTTGTATATTTTTACAGACATTTCATTCAACATGGTCTGTAGTCAATAGGTGGCACAATGGTGTTGAATTACGTTTTTCTTTTTATCTTATGTACACTGTCGGAAGTGGCGAATCGAAGAAAGCGGTGATATGACACCTAGCTGACCGATGGTGATGATCAGAACATGTTGATTGAAAGACTCAGTGAAAAATATGAAAGAAATACGAAAATAAACATTTGATCCCAGGATATAATAAAACTTTAAAATAGGCTTGCTGCAATCTGATTGTTTGAGAGAGTAAATGAATACTAAGCACAGAATTTGTAAATAAGAAATTATAATGATGATAAGCGAAAGAAATGAAATGCACTAAGATAGAATTTCACTGATGGATACTTCATTGGTGGATTTCTTTCTTATAAATCCGGAGAGGAACGTCATTGAAACAATCAAGTTGTAGCAAAATTATTCTATTTCAAAGAGAAAAACAATGTCCTAAATAAATCTTTGGTTTCTTTCTTATTTCTTATTTCTCCCCAGGTGTATGGCGTTTCCTTCGGATAGTGTGGATATTGGCTACTTCGGATCTATATTTGCTTTTCAAAAACGTTTTCAATTATTTTCAGTACAATATTTTATAACGTAACAGAAAGTTCATAGAAATTAAACAACTAGAAATACGAACAATGATAAGATTTACAACAGTCGTGTTGGTAATACTGAAAGACTGGGGAAAAGTAATTTCCATCAGCAAAACGTCTACGGCTTATAGTCTGTAAGGACAAATAGACAAGGTTTCTCAGAGTAGCATCCGGCATAACTGAGATAAGAACAAAAGGCAGTAATACTTGAAGAATGGCCGAAAGCAAAAAATAGAAACGCTATCGTTTATGACTTGCTTCAATTCCATTAACACAAGGTACTTTCTCCAAGCTATTTGATCAGTTAATACCAGTATAAGTTTGATGAGAAGTTGTTAGATATTATTGATCTTTACTAAGCTTAGCCTTGTGTGGCACAAGACCACGAAGAAGAATGCCTGCAAGCATGAGTTCATATGTGCATGTACCTATGTGTTAAAGAGAATATTTGGGTCAATACAGTCTTGTCGTTAAACAATTTACTACAGAAGGTGATGAAGAGTAATAGTTATCCATTTAAAACCCTTGTTCATTGCAAGTTATCTATTGCAATATAAAAGCCCTGACTCACAGATAGAACTGAGTTGCCATCAATCACAATACAAATGGAAATTTTATTGAGTTAGCCATAGAATTGCAATGACGGAAATCCCGTCATTCGCAGTTAATGGTTTCAGCACAAAGTTTTAGAAGAGCACTTCAATGACTTTTCAGTTAAGTTAATGAATGACGCATTCGACTGCATTTTATGCACGCGTTTATATTTGCGTCTGTGTGAGAGAGCGGGGTGAATGGAAGCAATAGAGAGCTTAGAAAAGACAACGTTTAACCCTTCATGTACTAACGGTACTTCTAAGTACTACACGTTTTCTCGATTAATTTGAGACCTGCGTGTCCTAATGGTACTTGTAAGTCTTCTTCTTTTTAAAAAAATAAAAACTAGTGTTTACCTAAATGTTTATTTATCATTCAATGTTAATTGTCTTTACATGGCCTTCAAATATAAATTTTTAAAAGTATAATTACAAAAACTTTTTAAATTAAACAAATCAGGACATAAAGGGTTAGAGACGCCAGGACGCCATCTGACGAAGATAGAGATATCGATCAGAATGACAAAATGGAGAATAAAGATCTGTTCTGTGCAATATTTGAAGACTGTGATCAAACGCGCGCGCGCATGCGCATGAGACACAAGTCCACATGTGTATGTAAATGTGTTTGGACGTTTGCGTATTATTAATCGAAATACGTTTCTTCATTATTATTTCATTCATACTTTCTCTAATTTTCTCTTTTTTGTATTGTCTTCCATTTCTTCTATCCGAAAGTATTCCCTCTGTTCATATTCCAACCGTTCATAAATTACCCAATCAAAAACTGCATGGGATTCGAATCCTTCCTACCTAATGGCATGTCACTCTTTAAATATTCATTTACTTTCGACGTGCATGGCAAAACAATCACTTCTTATTTCGATTCTAACAAAAGCATGACTCTTTCGATAAGAACGACAAAGATTTCGAACCAATCGAATTCCTAATAGTTTGACTGGTTCATGTTCAAACCTTGGATTCCTCTTCTTCGCCGTGGACTAACTCTTTTAGCTTGAAATAAACATTCTGAAGAATTTTCATTATTTAATATTCACTTTGTTCCCTGATGAAAGCAAATTTGTATTATTTAAATTGATAACGTTTGGCGAGGCTCGGTTTGTTCAATGTCGACCAAATTTTCAAAGCTAAGTTTCAGCTCTAAAAAATAAACGAGATAATTAATCACTCTTAAATATTTTTATACGTATCACAGAGATTTTTCATGAAATTTATATCCCAAACCTTTATTAAAAAATAACAAACTAGCGGACAACAAAGGATATTTTTAATTCGGTTTTGTTTTTGTCAAACCCCAGTCCAAGTGGAAGTTTTGTCAAACTTCAGTTCAATAGAAGTTGACTTTATCCGTAAGAAGCACAACAATAATCCTCACCTAATTCAGGTAGTAAACTCTTCACGGTTTGTCTATCCGATCACGTTAAACCAAACCGATATATAAAATTAACATTTCCCTACCGTGATTTGAAATCAAGACCAAATGATTGGTAGGCAGATCTCTTACCAACTGAGTTAAACGGATACGTCTTATACATTTACGAATTTATTTACTATATATACAATGCAAAAGTTGCAGTAATCATCTTCAGTCGGAATAGAAGTAGGAGCCCGGCTTGTTTGTTTGTTTTTAAGCCCGGCTTTTTTAAGTTTTCAAGTGTTTCCGAAAATATTTCTTTTTACCTTGATTCTGGAAGTAGCCAATATCTCAAAATATTTTCCGTTGGTAATACTTTACGCTTTTGGTTCTTTTTTTCTAAACAGGTGTCATTATCTTCTTGTTGGTTGTTCATTTTCTCCTTATTCTTAAATTTTGCATGTTATTTTTTTAAATTTTCTTTCAAGGGTTCCCGACTCCGCTGTCGAACAGCGATTTGCATTGGGACTATTTTGTTTCTTTTATCTTTCTTTTTTAAACACTTATCCATTTATTTACTGTCTACGTTCATCTTCAAGTCTGAATTCCCACAGAGCCAGCCGTGTTCTCGTTCTATAGAGAATTTTACATGAAAAAAATAATTAAGCAATCGTTATACAACGCAGATTGTCTCATAAGATAAAAAAAAGATAGTGCGTGATGTTATTGTCTGGCCATAATATGGTGATCACGAATAAATCTACACAACTATGCCAATACATTGTTGTTGTTAAACTCGTGCTTAGAACGAGTCTTGCTAGAAAACAAAATACAAAGCTCTTCCATGTCGATAATAATACTAGTTTAGCTACAATACAGTCATTTCATAACAAGACTGATGATGATGTTACCCTAAATGAACATATGGAAAACGATAAGCTTACAATTACATATAAAAAGCAACAAAAACTTAATATCGCTAATAAATAACGCTGTTTACAAAGTGATCCACATATAATCGATAAGTCATGAAAATAATTGTAAAGTTCTTTTACGAGGATGGATCAATAAGTCCATAGCCTGACACAATTATTATTTTGATCCGAAATGTTCAGTGTATAATGTTCGATCTATGAGATTAACGGAGAAGCGTTGAGTTAAGTGCATTGACGAAAAGGAGATCATGTTGGAAAATGAATATTTATTTGTGTATAATAAATGATTTTTTCATCGTTAGGCTACGGACTTTTTAATTTACCTACGTATATGCAACAAGAAATTGTCGCATTAATCACAGCTAGGTGTCATTATTTACAATCTACTATAATATTTAGCGTTCCCAGATCATATAAACTGGGAGATCCGATAAGGATCGAACCCACTAACAACGGCCAGCAATATTAGCTTGCTGATCATTGCTATACGACGACTGTCCTGATCTTTTTTGAGATGGTGTTTTGTAGAAAGAAATACTGAATTCGTTTACTGCGAATAGTGCGTAGTTTGAAACAGTGGGCAGCAAGTATTTTTTAAGCAGAACTTTAACCCCCCCCCCCACTCCCATCCAGTGGAATAGTCCAGTGTTACGACCCACAAACCAAGAAAATCACCCTGTTCATTAATTTTCAAGCTATAATAATTTATAATTCCTATCAAAATTATTGTTTATGCTCTCATATAATAATTATAGTTATGTTTAATATTACTACTGCTATTATTGTTAATATTATTATCATTATTGTTCTTGTTACGAGTATTATTTTTCTATTCTACCCTTATGAGTATCATTGCTATTTCTATCAGTCTTAATATTTTCCGTTATATAAAATGTATCTTAATTACAATTATCATTATTAATAATACAGCCACTCCCCCGCAATCGGAACGTAGAGTGTTCCTATCGAAACATTTCGTAAGCCGAAATGGCGTAAAATTAAGAAGCAATTAGCATTAATTTATACGGGGAATATCTTTGAGCGTTCCCAGACACCAAAATGGTGATGATTGTATGTTATGTTGAGTTGTTAGAGGTTCGGGTATAGGAGACTGGGGTGTAGGGGAGTGAGAGGGGAATAATGCGCGCTGCCTCTATAACGGCTTGCTGAACGCTATGTTCGCCTTTTTGTCGTAAAAGCGAACTTTTCGAAACTTTCGCCATTATTGTTTTCATCAGCGTCTTTTTGTTTCATTTTTTTTTGTTCCCGCTTCGTTTTTTTGTTACTGCCTTCATTATTCCACTCTATTCTAGAATTACTGCTGATATTTTTGATAATATCTTTTACATTTTATCCCCCATCACAATTACCATTTTAATTTCTTTGCAGTCTCTCTTATTAACTTTGCTGTAATCAAAATTACCATTGTTACAGCCTGGTCATTACCATTGTTATTACCTCTGTTGCCTCGTTATTACCATTATTATTACTTTTGTTGTTAGCAGTAACAATATCATTATCACTTGAATGCAATATTATTTTGATAGTTTCTTCTGCACGACCGCGTTTGGAACGTTTCCATTTCATAATTGCGAATCACTTAAAGTTGATTAGCATATCTAGAAACTCGTGTTACCGGAGACATAAAAAAGAAAACAGAACAAATGAAAGAAAACAAGAATAAAATCAGCATTACTTTGATGTGATCTTCGAAATTGTCTTCGTTGACTCAAACCTACTTCCTTTTTGCATCGACTGAGGTCGACGCTTAGAGTCATTATCGATGGCACCTGTCGCTTGAAGGAAGTTCGTGCACACATCTCTTGGCAAACATTAAATTCTTTTTTTCATCCATTGATGAATTTACTTCCGGTTCCTGTCGTCATTCCAGGCATTTTGTTTTTCCTTTCTTCCTTTCTTTCTTTCTTTCTGTTTTTTACTTTTAAAGAATACATTCCATAGTTGAAATGAGATAAACACTCCATCGTGAGAGCCAGTAGTATTATCATTTTAACGTGTGCATGTTATATCTAGTACGTTGCATTCATGTCGGGATATTCGAATACCAGACTGACCAATATTCAAACGAATTGGTAAACATTCAAATAGTTCTTCGGACGATTGAACTCCTTCTTGTTTGTATTGTTAACACGACGTTTCTGCCGATCCATTCTCCGGCCTTCTTCAAGTGTAATGTCCGTATGTGATGGGTTAAACAGAAGTTGTTATTTTTTTAATTTCAAAGATGGTGTCATAGGACAGAGAACGCTGTTGGAAGCAGAGAAAAATCAAAGAGGCAGCTCATATCAGCATGTCAACTGAATGCATTAGTCAGACAAGTGCGGAGTTCAACCTGATGTGGCTTCCGCTGCTCAACAGGCCCAAACCCGACAAGACAAGGACGAAGAAACACCCGGATCCTAGGTTATAAGGGTTACCTCCTCTGAAATTAAAAACTTCTGTTTACCTCATCACATTCGGATATTACACCTGAAAAAGGCCGAAGAATGGATCGGCTGAAACGTCGTGTTAACAACAAAAACAACAAGAAGGTGTTCAATCGTCCGAAGAAATATTTGAGTGTTAATGACCCTTCTCAAAACTATAGATATTACACCTGAAGAAGGCCGAAGAATGAATCGGCCGAAACGTCGTGTTAACAACACAAACAACAAGGAGTCGAAGCGCCCGAAGAACTATTTGAATGCTAATGACCCTTCTCAAAACTATACAAAATTGGAAAACCATCCTAAAACATTGGCTGATTTTAGAACGGAAGCTTTCGAGCCTTCCAATGCGATAATGTACCAGATGCATCAACATTTTCTTTCTATGTTCAGGGCGATTTACTCATAGTTAAATAATGATTATTCCTTTCTCTTAAGAACCTTGAGATTTCAGTTGTGCAGGATTTTGCATCTGTTATTATTTGTATACATTTTCCCTCGACAAGTGTTATCTGAATTTCTGTTATGATTCTAATAATTGCATATTTTCCCCGCTATCCGAAAATAAAATGTTCCTATGAGACCTTTCGTATGCCAAAATGGCATAAACCGAAGAAAAAGTTATCATTAATTTATCAGGGGAACAATTTTGAGCCCCCAAATTAATTAATCTTATTTATCCACTACCTTCCCAGGAATGGGAAAGGCCTTTGTTCAGCAGTGGACCTGAAATGGCTGAGTATGATGAGGATATAAATACATATGAGAGAGAGAGAAAAAATACAGAAATATATATATATGAGGAAAATAATTTGTATTGGTTTATAACAGATTGTACAATCTTGTTTCACATTGAGATTAATGTGAAACAATAAAAATTATTTTTCTAATAGTCGCACTACCAGAGGTATTGAGCACCCTTCTGACGAAAATATAGGTCTTTTTACAATACTTATGCACAAGTGTGTCGCATATTTATTATTACTTACTATATATATATATATATATATATATTAACCCTATACTACCAGTAACGTTTGCCTTAATTTCTGACCATTGACGATCGATTTCTTCCTGATTTTCAATGCACAACAGGCAGAAATTTGTTATAAAAGAATTTTAGGGCAACATTTGCAAAAGTTGTTTTTTCCTACTGACAGATATATTTAATTCAGAAAATTACTAAAGCTATACGGAGCAGCGGCAGAGTAGCGGTAAAGTCAGTGGACAGCGGTAAGAAAAGCCGAAACCTTGCCTACATATATTAAGTTTAAATTCACCAGTCTTTAAAATACAGTGGTGATCATTATTTCATTTTCCCCTATCGACAGAATTTGCTATCATTCTGTGTGTAATCATTACAGTGGATGAAAGTATTGACGTATTTGTCTGCCTGCAATGTCACAGGTTACATAAACAGCTAGTTACGTTGGTTTATTCGCATTTGTTATATTCTAGAATCCCATTTCAATCGATAGTTAACCACCGATCTTCTTTATAATTAACATTTAAAGGCAATTATCCAAACTTCGCATAAGACCGCACAGAATGTTTTTCTTTTTAATTCTAAAATACCGAGAATTATATTTGTATCAATTTTAGAGCAATGGAGGATTGTTTTGCGAGGTAAAAGATACATTGTGCAGAGGGAAAAACCAATACTTCTCGGTCCATCTCGGCCTCATGGCTAAGATCAAAGTTTAGTATCTGTTCTTCGTTGCTTCCGAAGTTCGCTCAACTCCTGCCCGGGATTCGTCCCGGGATCCTTGTCGCATGCTCAGGATTCGTCCCGAGAGCTTGCCAAAGCCCAGCCTACCTTAATGTCCTCGTGACATAAGGATCAAGGATCTGAGGATCAAGTGACAGCAAATCTCCAATATGCAATCTCTCTCTCTCTCTCTCTCTCTCTCTCAGTATTTTTGTTGCTGACTTCAACAATGCGGTGGTCTGCAGTGTCTCAATCAATTCTTTTCTGGATCTCGAACAGTTCCCATTTCTATTTTGGGGGCACCCTTCCCAGTGCTCCAATGATTACAGGCATGACTCTCACATCATATTCAGCAGTATCCACATCTCTCGTGCAAGTCTCTGATATTCCCCTCGCTCTTTCTTTTGATTCATCCTGTAATCGGCGGGAACGACCACGTCAACTATTTGATAGAATTAGGGCATATCGTCGTGGTGTAATGGTTAGCAAGCTGGTTTCGCAGATCATTGTTACTGAGTAATGAGTGCGATCCTCACTGGGTGACCCATACTTTCGGCCTTGTCCCAAAACTAAGTCAGGCATAGTAAATAACAACTGTCGGATGTTCTTCCTTTATCAACAACTAGGCCAGGATAGGGTGATTTTCCATATTTCGAAGTCCTCATTGGCTGGGCGACCCAAATTCTGTCCCAGTATATGATATCCACCAACTGAGCGCAAGGCACACTACTTTTGTATCCTCTTGCTTTCTAGTAGTAAACAACACATTTTGTGTGTGTTTCTCCGTACTTACAAGTGCAGTAGCTTGTATCTTTTCAGTCTTTTTTCAAACTCTGTCTATCCTTGAGGCATTTTTAACCAAGTCTTAATATTATTCACTTGGCAATCACTTTCATATTTAATTGTCTTCTCTCTCGAGCAGGATCTTGATCTTTTTATATTTCCTTTCCTCTTCATAAAACTCATCATATTGACTGTTATTAGTGTAGTATTATACAGATTTATTTGGTTTGGAGACACTTTGTGGTGATCTAAAATAGAGGACCTGGTTTGTAGAATTTCCGCGAAGTCGAATAGCAACACAGTTTTTATGAGAAATATATAATTCTTTTGTTTTTTTGTTTATCTTTCTTCTCATGTAAACAAATTGAAAGATCGCCGGGTTATCACGCTAAAAGACAAAAACATTAAATTGCTTTTCTTATGCGTCTGTGAGATGCAGGGGTGAGACGTGGAAGACAAAAAGAAGGCTCGCCCGGGGAAGAATCGAAGGCTGGACTGCTATTCAAGGCTATCCCTCAAAATCTGACCTCACTGGCTGGGCGACCCAAATTCTAGCCCAGAATATGATAGCCTCCAACTGAGCGCAAAGCCCACTACCTTTGTACCCTCTTTCTAGTAGTAAACGAACACACGACCAGAGTGTATTTCATTACATTAGTTCAAGAATAATAACACGACGATTATTTCTATTTTGCTGTTATTATCTCCCTAGTTTAGCCCATTAGCCCTGTAAGACAGCCCATCTAAGAGAAGGTTACTCTGACAGAAAAAAAAACCCACGGCTTGGCAGTCGCCGTGGCTGGTCCCAAGCCCGGGTAAAGGAGGAGGGCTAGGCGTGGGGCTAGCAATATATCCCGTATAAAACCTACTTGAAACTGCAGCAGAGTGGTTGCGGCCCCATGAGCCACAAGGGGCCTACAGGAACAAACAAATCTTCCTAGCTTACGAGCTAAGAAATCGTTGCTATGTTATTATCATTATTATCACCATTATGATGAAGTTGGAAAGGTATATGTATTCGGTCGCGTCTTTCCGTCTGTTTGTCTCTCTGTCTTTCCGTCTGTCTGTCCACAAGATAACTCCAAAGGTACTCTATGAATTTCCATGAAATTGTGTGGAAGGGTGGACAGTAGGCTACGGAAGAAGTGTTTTAAATTTGGGGGCGGATCCAGGGATTTTCTTTGGTTAATAGATATTTCTCTTTTCAGACATTCATGTATACTATTATGACTATCCACACGATATCTCCAAAAGCTCTCCATGCACAATTACCTCCCCTACGTGGTAGTTATATGTCCACCCGACATAATATAACCAAAATTTCATGTCGGTCCACAAGATATCTCCCAAAGTTTCAATAAGATTTTTGTGGAAAGTTGGGCAATGGCCAACGGAAGAAGTGATTAAATTTTGAGGCGGATCAATGCACAATTACTTCTCCTGACAATCGGGTTGGCAGAGGTATGCGCTCTCTGAGTGCTTTCTAGTTATTATAGATTTCTTTTTTATTCGTTTTTTAGTCGCTCATAAATCAGGCTTATTAATTGTACGGTACAGCTGTTTGTTGTGAAATGAAACAGAAAAAGTTATTCTTTAATAAACTGTTTAAAGTGACTTAAACATCAGATTTCTTTTTGAAACAGAAAATCGGAATATTCGTGTTTCTCTTTCTGTTTTTTCTCGACCGATTTTTCTTTCTTTTTCCACTTATTTATCGACTGGTCTTTTGTGTCTCAAAGATTACACAGTACTAAAAGAAATCGATGTTCTTATTGTAGATGGCATGTACGTTGCGAGGCTCTAACATTGAGGAACGAAAATCAAAGAATCGTGTTGTCGCTTTCAAAGACTGGAACAACATTCAAGTCTGTCGCCGTCTTTCGCCCAGACACTTGAAGCTAATAACTATCGACAATTCGGTCATTCTGGGTTTATAACGTTAAACTGACTGCAGGTTAATTATTGAATAATTAATGAATCCTGAATGGTTGTGGATTGCGTTTGTGTGTGTGTGTGTGTGTGTGTGTGCGGGGGTGGGTCCCAGGCAAAAGTTATTCTAAGCCTGATAAAGTTATGAGTGCAAAAATCGGCCATTTATTTTGAGTGCGTGTGTGTTTGTGTTTGGCTTTCTGTGAGTTTGTTTGTGTGTTTGTGCCTGTGTGTCTGTATGCGTGCGTGTATGTGTGTGCGGTGTGCGGTGTGTGTGTGTGTGTGTGGTGTTTTTAATTGGTCTCTTGGCAGACATTTTACGTACGAAAGGAGAGTAACTAACCCGAAGGAAGAATCTCCCGATATTCAGCAAATCTAAAGAATTTTTTTGAATGAGGATTATTTTTGATTTGTTTTCGTTTGTTTTCTTGCTTTGTCTTCTTATTTTACTAGCATAGAATTATTTATGGATCGACACTCCTGCCTAGTATCAGGGTATCTGGGCGCTCTGCCAAGGATCAATATATCGTTATCTGGCTTTCTGCCTAGGATCAGAGTGCAGTATTTGTGCGCTCATTGAAAAGTGCTAAACACAATACATACATATACACATACGTACATATATAGATAGATAAATAAATAGACGTTGCGTATTATACGCGCGGAATGTTCATTAATCTACATAGCTATTTAGTTATTTGTTTAAAAAGTCGTGCATTCGTTCAGGCTACCGCTTTATGAAAATCAAATAAGCTTTTCAAATAAAACTGTTTGGAACACAGTTGGCTTCTACCTAAAAGCCCTCTGGCACTGTCTGTCCTCGTGTCTCGTAGCCGTAGGACATAAATGTAGCCGGATGTTCACATGGTATATCTTGTATTTCCTCAGGTTTTCTTTTATTTACCTTTGAATATTTCGTTTTTCTATTGAACGTTTACTTACTAATCCATTATCAGTGAGTACTTTCACAATTTCTCTAAGAAAATGTCAAATTAATTAACCTTATTTACCAACTATGGTACGCATGCAGTCAATAATGACGGTATACATGAAATATATGGTTGAAAAGTATTGTGGTGGTAGAGAATTTTAAAATTCCCGTGATTAGCAGATACATAGTAGACAGAGACAACTACAAATACTCATATAGATTTACAACATATGACATTATCTTAAATCATGACGTAAAAAGAGAACATCCGCCTCGCATCTATAAAGCATAAACTGTTCCACTGCATTCCACCCTGCCATAGGGCAACACCTACTGGACAACCGAGAATGTGCAGAAGCATATAACGAGGATTGCTTCAAAATTGTCAGTGTAGCAAGACCTTCTTTCCACCTTGGTGTTTTTGGAGTCGATCTGTATTAAAACCCAAAAAAGCCGGTACTGTGCAGACAGAACGAATTTGTTTTTTCGCTAAAACTATTTAACTGACTTTTGTGCACGTTTTAGAACAACGATCCAAGACGTCATGATTTAAGACAATGTCGTGGCGTGATTTCAAATCTCCTAAACGATATTTTTATCCTTCAAATCTGGATTACATCTGCCGTTCCATTCTGATAAGTCAGATGGAAAAAAGCTTTTCAGGGATTATTTTGTCTCGTTTCGTGATTAGCGGATACATAGTAGACAGACAACTACAAAACTCATATAGCATTTTAAAATATATGATTACACATTGCGTTTTATATACGTGGATAATAGAAGGAATTATGCAAAGGACGCACCTCTTCTATATTATCATCAAGTAGGTTACCCCTCTTTGGTGTTACAGACAAAAAGTAAATATACAAAATGACGTGGCGTATTATTATAGTAGATAGTTACCATTTAATTCCAAGATTAACTTTGGTTAAGTAGGTATATACTGTTATAGTTGCAAATCATAATTTGCTTTTAGTCTTTCTAATGTAAAATCAAGAGATGCCATTTTGATCAGATTGTGACTTATATATGGCGAAAAAATTGGTTCCAGCCCAAATTTTACTTTTTTATATTTTAAATTAGAAAATAACTAACAGAACACTAAAGTTACATTTAACCTCAGATCCTGTTACCAGAAAGTGATTGTTAAAGAAGGTTTATGTTCATTTGTATACGTGTGTGATTACACTCCAGCAAATAAACATCCTGAATGTCACGCTAGATATATAATAACCATCCCATGAGATGTTTCTATCTGAATTTCTGAAACGATGTGTTTTTACAATTAAACATCGATTCTTTTGGACCGCTGTACTCCCCGATCTTCTTCAGGTGCTTGTGGCATTCAGTCACTTTCCAGAAATGTCGACCGAAACCGTTTATTTGAACCATGGATATATGCTCTTCTCATTCCTGTACCAGTCACATTCGAAAACCCGTAACCGTGAATTCTTCCTTATGATGCTGAGCTTCCTCTATTGTTATATTTCTGCACTACCTGACCCTGGGATTGAACTCCCGGCGCTTTCACCCACTAGGCCATATCTGGACCTCTGGATCTAACAAGTATAGGAATAAGAACAACATAGTTCCGTGGATCAAATAAAGGGTTCCGTTTAACATTCACGAAAGGTGAACGAATGCGACAGACACAGACCGGGGGTTACAACTACCGGCGCGTTGTGAAAAAAAACGAGGAAACTAGCAAAAAAAGAATCAATTTATAATCCTCCCATGAACTACTAATGACCAGAAGTAATTTATTTCACTCAATTTCTGATTATAGTGAAAACCCGATATTTCTTGGGAAAAATATCTTGAGTTCTGACGAGGATTCGTAAGTATTTATATGAATATAGACACACACACTCACACAGAAACACATATACACACACACATACAAACACACACACTCTTCATATATAT
>VCCN01000986.1:11462475-11473022 GCA_006491835.1 Architeuthis dux
GAGGTTAGATCTCATAATGCGATTGTTGAGCAATTCAGCTGGTCTCGGTAAGCTATGGTTGATGGGTGTTGCTCGCAGACATATCATTGCAAGATCAGCATCTGTTCCCGCTTGCTTTGCCTTATGTAATAATTTCTTGACAGTTTTGATCTCTCTCCATGAAACCATTTGATTGTGGAAACTTTGGTGATGATGTTACGCGGTCGAACTGCCACTGTCAAGCAAATTATCTGTATGTTTCACTTGAATACTGTGGCCTGTTTTCACTTATTACCCTTGTGGGAATACCATATTCTGAGAATATTTGTTTTGTTGCTATGACCATGTTGCTTGTTCACTGTCCTGCCATCTTGCGTATGATAGGAAATTTACTGTAATAATCGGCAATTATTAGATATTCATGGTCACCAAAATGTAAAATATCGGTACCAAACGCTCGACTAGGGATCTCGTGTGGTTGCAATGTTTCGTTTGGCTGTGCAGGAAGATTTTCCTGACATACGAAACATTTCTTGATCATGGTCTCGATGTCAGTGTTAATACCGTTTCAATATACTGCGTCTCTAGCCCGAAGTCGTGTCATCACGATGCCTTAATGGCTGTATTGGAGGTAGTTCAATATAATCTTTTGTTGTGTGACTGGAATCAACATTCTTGATCCTTTCAATACGATACCGTCGTTAACAGAGAGTTCGTCTCTGTAAGGCCAGTAGGAGCGTATTTGATGTGGTAGTTCCTTGACTGAATCTGGCAATCCAATTACTATGGCTTCGTGTAATTGTTTGAGAACAGGATCTTTTCTGGTTTCCTCTTGTAAGTCTTCCAGACGGTCACTGCCAAATTTCACCAGATCGACTCTAACGTCTAAGTCAATTATGTCGTTGTTCCTGGTACTGGGTAGACGACTTAGCGTATCTGATAGTGTCATTTCTTTTCCAGGTATATATTCTATGTGCATTTCGTATCTGTAGTTTGAGTAGCATGCGTTGTAGTCTCGGGGGTGCACTGGTCAGCAGTTTCTGTAGTATCATAACCAGTGTCCTGTGATCGGTGAGTACCCTGAATTGGCGACCATAGAGGTATGTACGGAATCTTTGAACCCCAAACACAATTGCCAGGAGTTCCCTCTCTATGCAAACATAACGTTTCTCCGTATCTGATAGAGATTTCGATGCATAAACCATCGGTCTGTCATTCTGCATCAGTGCAGCTCCAACTCCTTTCAGACTTACATCGGTTTGCAGGGTTGGCATATCAGTTGTCGAAGTATGCAAGTGTTGAGTGCTGGCTAATCTCTGTTTTGAGATTCTCAAAGCATCGGTGGTGGTGTTCTTCCCACAGAAAGGTTGCTTCTTTCTTTAGTGAATGCCTTGTCGGCCAGGTTCGGAGTGAATGGCGACAAGTAGGTAAGAAGACCTAAATAATCATGTAGTTCTCTCTTGCATATTGGAGATGGCATGTCTCTCAGGTCATTGATCTTCTCTGGGTCTGGACTGACACCATTTGCACCATATGTTGTATAGCGGTCCCAGATCTGGACTTGGATAGAAAGGAAACCCGAAGACTTGCTTGTAAAAATATCTGGACATATTTTTATTACATAACATACATCTTTGTCGGCCGGATAGTGGAAGAGAGAAGACAAGGAGAACCGCCAGGTTGTCCCCCAGCAGGGACAGCGGTTTCGTGCCTTTCGGCTCCGCTGATGTCTGTCTTCTTTGAGTGTCGAGATTTCTGTCCGCTTCCCAGGGAGGGATGATTGTCTTCTGCTTTATAGATCTCCCCAATGCATACGTGGTGTCTCACGGTGTCAATGACCAATCACCATTTCCTGTTTACAACAATGATGCAATACACCCATCTCCCAAGGTGATCGAGGTCACTTACATTTCCGCCACAGGTGGCCAGATACGCAAATCATAACACATATACCATTCTAAAGAAGGTAATACTTTCAGATTTTATGTTGCATTTCGCTGTTTTAGGTAGCTACTTGCATGAGTTTGTGCAGGATTTTGTCGTGGTCTTCTTCAGATTTGGCATAGACCGCAACATCATCAGCTATTCCTACTGTACCATCGACCTTTTCCAGGATTCTGACCCATCTTCAGTTGGAAAATATCCTGAGATACATGCAATGGAAACAGTATCTGCCGTATGATGATTGAAATGTGGTTAGCAACTGAGAGTCTTTGTCTAAATGAATAGACCAATAACCAGCGTTGGCATCAAGCTTGGAGAATATCTTGGCACCTGCAAAGTAAATGTGTCAGTTCTTCAATCGTTGGGATTCTGTGATGCGGCCCTTTGAGTGCTGTGTTCAGATGGCTTGGATCGAGGCAGACTCGTAGACTTCCATCTTTTTTGTGTGAGTAGGCTAGACTTGAAACCCGGTCTGTTGGTTCTGTCACATTTCTGATAACACCAATTGTTTCCATGTTTTCGGGCTCCCTTTTATTGCATCTATCAATGCAATTGGGGTTTTCCTAGGCGGGTCGACGTGTGACTGCACATTCTCATTTACAGAAAGTTTCACACTTCCTGGCATGGAGCCAATCTTGTCGAAAGGATCTGGAAAGAGTTTGACAAGATCATCCACTTTGTTGACTGGTGTCTTTGTTTTAGTGTATTGTATGTTCTGTTAATTTATAGTACAGTGCAGGGTTACCGATTTCAGTTGTTCTGATGATGGTAATCCTAGGACTGCTGGTCCTTGTACATCCACAATGTACAATGTACTGTTGTGCCAGCTGGGGTTGCTGTACCTGCCGTAGCACTTAATTGGCATTCCATTGTATGCCGTCAGTCTTTTTCCACTTGACTGAACTTCCCTGTCTGAAAATCCTTCGGTGGCCATTTTCTCTGGAAACATCCGGCGAAATCTAGTTTCCTTACCCTCCCGGGTCTACCTTGAGCCGAAGTTTGTGAATACCTGGTCTGTTTGATAGTTTGATATTTACGAGTGCAAAGGCTTCAACCCTCTGTTGGGACATGGGGGATAATTGGATGCTACTAAAAGTTAGGTTTTCAAATTGCTCTTCCATGTGTTGACTGTTGTACACAGCATCAGTGCGTACAGGCTTTTTCCTCTCACGAAAACTACGAGACGGACTTTCGTATATGTTTTGTTTGTGACCTTGACTTGGTGTGGTCTCAGTTTCGTGACTTTGACCTCGGATTCCGCTTGAGTATTGTCCATAGACAAACTGTAGTCCAGTGGTTGATTTCCCCACATGCATTACAGGTTGAACCTAATTCAGGAAACGCTTCACGGTGAAAGGCATGATTTCTCCCACATTTAAGACAGTTCTTGGTTTTACCTTGGCGCGTCGAAGTTCTCACACGTTGCATGGCTGTGTTGTAAGCATCACCAATGTTATGCATAGCCTTAAGCTGTCTAACATGTGAGACTGAAGCTTCGTATGCTCTACCTATAGTAAGTACTTCTGCAAGTGTCAGTGTCTTTTCTCAGAAGTTCTTTCTGAAAATCCACAATAGGAGTACTGGCAATAATGAGCTCTATTATCCTTTCACGGTGCTCATTCTCTGTAAAGGAACATTTCTTCGCTTTCAATTTACATCTGTTCACAAATTCATCTAATGATTCCTCTATTTTCTGTCTGTACATCATTAATTTGAGACGACTAACCCTAAAATGTTCAGATGGTTCTAGCTGCTCAAGAAAGTTTTGAAAATAATGTCAGCCGACTCCCTCTCTTCATCTGTGAGTGACCAAGAGTTCTTCGTCACCATGTTATCAGTCCTTTGTCACCAACTTGGAGCAATATGTTGCTCACCTGCTGTTCTTCCCTAATTTTTTCGACTATGAAATAGAGCTCCATGCGTTGTTTGAATATTTTTAATGTTTCTGCTTGGTTTGGTGTCGTTCAATCCATTGCTGGAATTCTAACTCTATTAGCCATAATTAACAGCCTAGCACACATGCACACAGTATGTCAGTAGAAATGGCAGTGTGTGAGAGCCTGTCTGTCTGTACAGAACCTGTCTGTCTGTACAGAACCTGTCTGTCTGTATTTTTGCGTCAACTCTAAAAATAGAATTGGCCTCGTGGGGGAAGCGAATAAACATTTTAGAATTGGCCCACGTGGGGGAAGCGAATAAACATTAACTCTAAAAATAGAATTTCTTCTTATGTTTTATTTTATTTTTTTCTTCTGGAAGGTTAAAGGGAGATAATTAGTCGCAAAAACAGTGGAGCGTAGGTTGAATTGAAGGCATTCTTCCACAAAATCGTTTATTTTTTGCACGCGATCAGTCGCTGAATCTATTTTAAAGAGGACGAAGGTTTTACTATTTTGAAAAGCTCTCGTGGGCCGCAGCAAGAGCTCTCCTGGGTCATATGTTGTGCAGGCCTGTCTTAGTGTATACAAATAGCACAATGGTTATAACACTGGACTTAAAATAAGGAGGTCTTAGTGTACGGAAATAGCTCAATGATTATAACATTGAACTTGAAATGATGAGGTCTTGGTGTACGGAATAGCTCAATGATTATAACATTGAACTTGAAATGGTGTATGGAAATAACTCAATAATAATCAAAATATTGGACTGAAAATGATGAGGTCTTAGTGCATGGGAATAGCTCAATGGTTATAACATTCTAAATATATAAAGGCGTTGTGTATATATGTGTGTTTGTACACTTATAACTCAAGAACTACACATCTCAGAGCAGAACTAAAGGCATACTTGGAACCAGTACCTCTCAATACAGCACACCTTTTTAGGTAAAATTCTTCAAGTAGTCAGACCAACATTGTTTATGAGTTCACTTTCCGACGAAAATAGCTCTACAACTGACACCATAAAAAAGAAAAACGGGATATGACGTCGTGCATATGTATCGTAAGAAGCAAGGATCCGGGGTTGCTATTGTGTTCAAAAATAATCTTAAACCCGTCACATCCAAATTTGATACTCCCGCTAAAAGTCACTCCTCTTTTCAACATCAGTGCCATATTTTTAATTTAAAACCTAAAGTTTATATAATATGTATTTATCGCCATCAAGAAATCCCTATGGATATTTTTAGAAATAAACTAGATAAACTAGCTCACTCCAAATTTTGTCACTCAACCGGAGATTTCAATGTACATTAGGAAAGAACTGGTACACTTGATACACTTTCTTCAATAAGTATCACATATTCATGTGGCTTATCTCAATCTGTTGTTGGTCCTACACACAAATGTGGCCACTCTTTAGACTTAATATTTAGCAACCCCTATGAATTGGACATTACTGTAGCGCCTATATTGGACTATTCTCTGAGTGATCATTTTCCGGTAAGATTTTATCTGAATAATATTATTGGCCTAAACAGAGCCAATATTAATAGACTTTTCGTAATTTAAGAGGAATTACTATTGATGAATTTAGGTCTGACATCCTCAGAATTTGATCATTTATTTAATCAAGATCTGTATTTTCCTGATCAGTACAAACCTTTCTCTCAGATAACAAAGTCATGGATAAATTTGCACCACGAAAAATAAAAAGCATGTTTTCCAAAACTAGCATCCCTTGGTACGATAATGAGTATAAGACTGACAGAGCACTGAGGCTAAGTTGGAAAGGAAATGGGAAAGGTCTAAAAATAAGTCGAGCATTGAAAGAACATTGTATGTAAATCAGAGGATTAAATGTGCTGGTTTGTCCTCGACGAAGCGCTCTCAATATTATAGTCTTCTCATTAGCGATTCGAAAAACAATCAAAGCGCTTTATTTAAAATTATTTCACGGGTTTTAGACAAAAGTGGGTCCTCTGGTATATTACCACAGTATGAGCGAGATCCTCATATTCTTGCCACCCATTTCAATAATCTTTATGTGGGAAAGGTTGCTAAGTTAAGAGACCAGATTCCATCCACTTGTTCCTCAGAAGTTATTGAGACTGACGATTTTGATGATGCTGTACTCGAGAGGTTTCCCCCTCACTACCGTCGGGGAACGTCAGAGAATTATAAAACAGAGTTCTATTAAAACTGCCTACTGTGATGTACGGCCGAAAGAATTAACGAAAAGGACTATTCCTCATATATGTAAATTAGTGAATACTGGCTCCATAGAAGGGATTAAAGAATCAACCATCATGTCCCTCTTAAAGAAAGGTGGTCTGGACCCTGAAGTACTAAAATATTATGGACTAGTTTCATAGTACTAATTAGCAAGCTCATTAAGAAAGTGGTATTGGTGAGACTGAACGTCCACGGACGAGCTAATGGGTTGCAGTGTCTTCAGCAGCACGGATATAAAAGGTTTCATAATACTGAAACTTAGCTATTAAGGGTTGTCAATGATGTACTCGTGGGCTTGGAAAGTAATAGTGCAACTATTTTATTGCTTTTGGATCTAAGTGTTGCTTTTGACACTGTGGACATTAATAAGCTTATAACCATTTGGGACAAAGAATTTGGCATCAGGGGCACAGCATTGAAGTGGTTTCAGTCCTTTCTTATTGGTAGAAACTAAAGCAATGTGCTCAAATTAACGATTCACTATCTGATTATGTAAATGTTTTGATTGGGCTTCCCCAGGACTCAGTTCACGGTCCTGTTCTATTTAATATTTACATTAGATCTCTATATAAAGTAATAGAATGTGCGGGTTTCTCCACTGGTGGATATGCCGACCACAGCAATGCCAGACAGACCTTTGTGCTTAGTTTTCAACATAATGTTTATTGAACTTATCAATGTGAGTATTTTGTATATTAACAAATAACAGGTAGCCGGACAATTCGATCCGGACAGTTTGTCCTGGACAGTTCGGCCGCGGACTGTTCGGCCGCGGACTGTTCGGCCGCGGACTGTTCGGCCGCGAACATTTCGGCCGCAAACTTTCTAACCCAGACATTTCGTCCGCGTTTTGTTTTTAAAGGGGAAAAGGAATAATTAGATGGGATTTAAAATGAAATAGAATCAAAATATATGAATATAATGCAATTTACAATAATAAGTTCATTCATGTTTGTTATTTAGTGTTTTATAAAAAAGAAAATTCAACTTTTTAATATTTAGTTTTGTTTATATTCTCAGGTAATGTTATTTAATAGTTATAACATTGGACTTGAGACTTGAGTTATTTCTATACCCGAAGACCTCATCATTTCAAGTCCCATGTCATAACCATTGTGCTACTTCCATACACTAAGACCTCCTTATTTTAAGTCCAATTTTATAACCATTGTGCTACTACTAAAACCTCGTTATTTTCAGTCTAGTGTTATAATGATAGAGTTATAGTCAGGAGGCCAGCAGGACCTACCCTGGGTAGTTCCTATTTCCATACACAGACCTGTTTATTTCAAATCCAATGTTATAACTATGGAAACAAGAGTTGCTTCCCCTGGACCAGAATAACAATTTTTTGAGAATAAGAGTTGCTTCTCCTGGATCACAAAGACAATCTGCTGTGTATAAGAGTTGCTTCCCTTGGACCAGAAAACTATAGAAATGTTTCTTACGTTCTTTTAAGAACAAAAAACTTCATAATTCTCTTCTATCTCTCTTTATGTATTTTATATTTTGGGATTTTTCGCCATTTTTCTTATCAAACTTTCTTTTATAGATTTTCTGGTAATTTCTTTTAACTCAGATTAGACATGGCACAAGGCCTTTTTTAATCATGGGCAGTGACAAGTGTATTAATAGTATAGATTCTAGTATTTTCTAACATATTTGTACATTTCGATGAACATTCTAAAATACTCTATTTTGTCAGTCTCTTCTCACCCAAAGGACATTTAATTTAATAAAAAATATAAAATGGAGGTCAAATTTCTTGAAATAATATTGATAAACTTAACTTACCTTTCATAGAATTAATGTTTTTCATAAATGTTATATACATATATGAAAATATAAGAGCCCAGAAAACAAACATATTAGAAATTATTTAATTTCCTGTTTAAAATAAAGCCAATAGATGTTAAAGATGGAAGGCTACCAGGAAACATTTGTTCATATGTGGGTGAAATAGATATTCCCTGATAAAAGCGCCGAATGCCTGTGACGTCGGGTTGTGGTAGAAGGGGGGGCTATGTCTGTTTAGACACTCAAAAGAAATGGTTACCTTCCCCATACTGTTGCCAGTAACATCAATGGAAGGGGACAGCCAAGAGCAACACAAAAGTTCCAACGCCCCCTCCTCCTACGATACACATACCCTACCTGAAAGGTGTAGGAGAACAAATAGGGAATCGTCCATTCACACACACTCCGAAACTTACTAAGCAAGGTGGGCCCGATTCGTGATACAAAACTTACAGACAACTGTGTTTACGTTATCCCCTGTAAATGTGGGGAAATCTACACTGGGGAAACAGGCTGCCCCCTCAAAGTCAGACTTGAGGAACACAGAAAAACCATAATCACGGGCGAGATAGAAAAATCTGAAATGGCTGCCCATATCTGGGGAGAGAAAGGCGACCACTTTCCTCTCTGGGAGGAAATCCAGATTATTGACGGAGAACGCTGTTGGAAACAGAAAAATCAAAGAGGCAGCTCATATCAACATTTCGACTGAATGCATTAATCAGACAAGTGTAGAGTTCAACCCGGTGTGGCTTCCACTGCTCAACGGGCCCAAACCCGACAAGACAAGAATAATGAAACATCTGAATCCTCCGTTATAAACTCTTATAACACAAGATACGGGTGTTTCATTATCGTTGTCTTTGAAATTAAAAACTTCTGTTTACCCCCATCACATTCGGATATTACACCTAAAGAAGGCCGAAGAATGGATTGCCGAAACGTTGTGTTCAACACAACCAACAAGAAGGAGTTCAATTGTCCGAAGAACTATTTGAATGTTAATGGCCCTTCTCAAAACTAGAAAATAACTTCTTTTCAAAGAAACATAGGAGCCCAGAAGGGAGTGTGCCCAGAGAACAAACAAAATGGTTTTGTAAATCAAAAAACATTTAAAGTAAAAATGTAGAGAAATTGAAAAATGGCTGCCATGTTGTAACAGACTGCGCCCAAAATCCTATAATATAGAGTATTTATGCATAAATCAGAAGTAAAAAGTGATCAATCTGCCAAATAGCAAAAATATGACTTTGGATGCGGGAGCTTTCAGACAAATTCAATTCTAAGCATCAGTATGAATCTTTTGTACATTGATTCTTCCAGACCAGCTTCTTCATCATTGATATTCATACCAAAATATTTTGGTCACCCTCTGGTCTAGATAAAGGCAACAAAAACAAGAATAAAACTGATTTCAAACACCTCACCTCAAAAATTCAGACAAAAGAAATAGTATTTTGTGAATAACATAATTGTAAAAATTCTTTATCAATTTTACAAATTTAATTTTCAAGAACATTTTCTGTACATTTTCCGTATTCATAAATTGTGGGAAAATGCATAAAATTTCAAATTTGCCAGATTTGGCCAGAAGAGGAGATAATCCAATTTTTATCCGAGACACAGGCATTCGAATATAGAAATCGGGCGAGTCTGGAGGCAGAAGTTCAAACCAGTTAAAGCTTGGATTATCTCCGTTTCTGGCCAAATCTGACAACCCTGATACATTTTCAATGAAAATATCAGCTAAATGAGAGAGAAATGCAGATGTATTAATGCACATTAAAGGCAATGCATTTGCTTTAGGTACATCCAGACGAGGGAATACACGACATCATGAGACACATTTCTTGAAATACTGTTTTCAATGGCTGTACATCAGTTTTTAAAAAATCGATCAACAAAAAAGGTAAACTTTTATTGTAGGAATTCTAATTTTTTCTTTATAATCTTTATATAATATATATTTTTTAGTGTTAATGTATTTATTTATTAGAATGAAATAAGCCCTTGTGTATCTCTAAGATACATTTTGTAGATATGTAAGACTTGTCAGTTTGGCTCAGTCGGTAAGAGAGCCGGCTATCACTCACTTGTTCGTGATTTCAAATCGCAGTAGGGAAATGTGAATTTTATAGATGTATTTATTTATTAGAATGAAATAAACCCTTGCGTATTTCTAACATAAATTTTACAAATGTAAGACTACTGTAGCGGTCACTTTCTAAAAATACCAAAATAGGGATAGAAATATCAAGCTGGCTTTATCACCACGATGAAACCAGCTCGGGTCCATATGAAATACGAAACTAGATCTAGCTTCCTTTATTTCCGTGACGTCAGCACGACTATATAAACCCCATTTGTATGATTCTCCAGGCGCCCCTTATTGCCTGTTGCCTGCCCAGAGCTCAGTCTTCACTCGCCCGTGCCGACTTTTCTTCATTCACTTAGTACCCTAGTCGCCTAGGGCTCACTATGTGTCTTCATATCTACACTTCTTTTTAATATGGGCATTTCTTTAAATGCCAATATTTCTTATTTCAATCTTGGTCATTCTCTCCACATTCCTTTTCGCCCAAACTAGGAATACTCACACCTTCAAATCGAGAAACCATCCACCATTCTCTTTCAACTTACAACTTTAATTAATTTCTCTCCCCTTTTAACATTCACACCATCTTTGCCATAACTACTTTTGTAGGAGGG